>BLKR01013512.1:0-10890 GCA_011170035.1 Teleogryllus occipitalis | reverse complement strand
AATGGAATGATAACATATTTATATTGTGCACAATTCTTATGTTCTTCCATTAAGAGAGGCACTAGATATATGGTCGAAGGCACTAGAAATTCCACAAGCGCCACTGTTCCACTCCCAAATTGAAGCGGTCTGTCGCCAGCATTTGGGTGGCAAAAACGATCAGCTGGTATAGTGCAGTATGACAAACGACCAACCTAATAACACTGAATTACGCGTTGCTGTAATTGCACAACTTCCTTCTCCTCTCTCTTCCCCTTCATCACCCCAATATATTTCCCCTTTCCTTCTCGTATCGTCCAGCTACCCCTAACGAAATAACCGTCTTGCCTTAACAAAAAACCCTTCCTCCCATTACCCACATTCCTAACTCCGATCCCTGTGCGGGGAAGTGGGGTCAATACAACAGATAAAAGTATCCACACAAAAACGCCTGCACGTCAAGTATGGAACAGGCGTGCTCGAGTTAACAACTTTTCTTCCTGCGTAGTGCAGTATAGCGTGAGTGTGGATGTGATTTATGAAGTCGTCTAGAGATTTGAATCCGCGTGACTTTAATTTCAACGCATTGTGTGGATTTTTGAAGAGATATATTTTCCATAGCATGTTGACAAATTAAAGCATGACCGTGTTTTCATGAATAAATAACGTCTTAAAATATGTCTTGCAGTCAGTTACTATCACACCGACATCATGTAGGGCTCGTTGCCGTAATAATTTTTTTTACTGTATCTAAATGCAATTGTATAATGGTGCATTCTAAATGCAATGGTGCATTCATGTTTTTGCATAAATTATAATTCCTTACAGAAGAGGTAATATTCATGTAATTTCTAAAATCCTTGGGATCGTTATTAATGATTTATTTTTATTATATACTATTTTACTAAACTGTCAATTTTCCCATTTAAAATAAATAATTGTGTTTGAAGTGAGTGAAAACAATTCAAACAAGAGACAATTTTCCCCCTTCTCCTACGAACGTCTTTGTTATGCACGTTAAAACTTTACATCACTGTACAATTCATGTTTTGGTTCTTTGACATATTTTGAAATAAAAGCAGTTGTTTTGTATTTTGCAAAATTAATCCATCCTCTTCTATATAACATGAACTTATAGAATATGAGAAATAAATAAAACTTCCAAAATTAGTATTTTTTATTAAATAAAAATTAAATAAATACAATGCAGAAATTATTTGTAATAGAGTACTAATAACAGAACTAGTAAATATAAAATGAAGATGATAAGAAAAGACTAATGACTCTGAAATATTTTAGAAGTACTTAACAACAAAATTGATAGTGGAGGAGAAATGCAATCTGAGAAGAACCGTAAGTGTCGTCGCAATAAACAAGCTTCAGCAATCTAAAGCTTTCTGCAGACTAAATGATTCAGAAAAAAGGTTTCTGCAGTCTCAATAAAATAAGAAGCGCAAATTTTAAGTATGCATCTTGTATCCTTTTCATAAGTGAAGGGCAATACTTGAATTTCCGCGCTTCCTTGCCACCCACATGGTGAATTTTTAGGAGATCAATTTGAGAATGAAACGGAGTGATATTAATGAGTGTATGGAACTAATTACGAACAGCGACTCCTGGCTTTGACTGTGCCGAAAGTTTTCCCATTCTCTGACCATTTGAATACTTAGAAGGTAGTTTCACCGCTATGTGTCAGATTGTGATATTGTTTCTAAATTACTTGTTTCTGCTCGTAAGAACTCGTAGGTATATGAATTCTATTACGATTCGTGCTCATTCGGCCTTGACTTTAAAACATTGCGGTCCGATGTTCAACTTGCTACAAAAAGGGAGGCGTTTCACCCTATCTATGTAGTTTTATTCGAAGCCCTTGACTTATTTTTAACTTCCATCTGCAGCAAAGAGAATGAGCGGCGGAGACGAGCCGCACCACTGGAGAGCAGTTGGTCGAAGGTATGTGAGTAGCGTTTTATCCAACACAACACCCCCAAAGTATGAATTGTATTTACGAAAAGGAGTTGGAAACAACGTAAAAGAAAAAATATTTTAAAAAAATAATTTAAGGTTAAAATGAGACGAGTAATGTAATATGTAGCAATATGCTAAATATGGAAACAGTGACAACTTGGGAAAAGCAATATGTACCAATAGTCTCCCTATATGCGTGCCAATAGTCTCCCTATATGCAAAGATAAACAATGGAATCGAATATAAATTGAATTTAAGTTCTTTTGAATCTACGGTCTCGTAGTGTCAGGAGAAAATATCCTGTTTAGTTCACACTGACTGTGGAGAAAATAGGGGCCGGTGGAATTCTGAGAGCTGGCAAGTTAGCCATCAATTGTTCTGCAGGGTTTGTGCTTGAACATCTAACACATCTGCGTAAAATGCTTTTAACATCCAGTAATTCTGGCTTAAATGCGACAATACTTGTTGAATGACTGCGTGACAGAGTAAAATATGATTGTGCTTTATTAATAAGAAGGAAAAGTGCTGTCATGCAGAATTAAAGGATGCTTAGCATTAAAGGATAAGTTAGATTCAGATATCTATCACCAAATTTTAGTGTTTTCTGAAAGTAAGAAATGGTTTAATGAAATTAATTTGCTGTCGTGAGGTAATTGATTTCCTTCAAGGAGCGCCTTCAGGAGGAAATGCCATACTTTGCATTAATTTTACACAAAGTAGACGACCAAAGTCACTTTTTTTACAGTCCATGTTTCCATGTTCAATTGTGGCTTCCTCAGCATTTTCACATGAAACAATGAGATCATCAATATTGGAATTTTCCTGTATAATTTTGGATGCATCTGGGTTCTTGTATTTTTCATCCTTAGCTAATTGCAATAATGTGCGCACAGCCAGCCAAGAGGGTGGTTTATTGACCAAAGAATAATCAGACAATGGCTATTCTGGTGAGGTTTACCATAAAATATGTTAACATTTCTAATATGATTTGTTTGGAAATCTGGAACTAGGGCAATGCGGTACGTTCTAAATTAAATACATCAATTAAGTCATTTTGAAAAATATTAACATTAGCACATAGATCATTTAAACAAACATCTGAAGTGATGCGAGCACTCCCATCAAAAACTATCCTCAATGTATTGTTTTTTTTTTAAAGCTGTATGATGTGGAATTAATAAACTATCTTTACTGAATTGTAACACACAAAACTGCTTGTGGCCTAAGACTTCATAATTTTTCATTAATTGAACATAGTAATATTTTAATTTAATATTCGTTTGAAATTTATTCTCTAAAGCAAAGAAACGTTTAGTAGTTTGTGCTCTTGAGTCACCAAAAATAGATGTTTTCCTTTACAGGAATTTTAACGCAATATCTACTAGAGGGTAACCTGATGACATTAAACACAAAATGCTATTCCGCAAAATCTTCCTCTGAATTAATAGTACTGTAGGTAACACTTTCTCAATTCCTCCCCAAATTGAATATCTGGGCTATTTGTCGCCTGTGTTGCGATTGTAGGTTGCATGAATTTGACTGAAATGTTAGGTTGCCTGTAAGGATCCAACCCAAGTTTCCTGTAAAATGTATAGGAGTTCTTAAGTTTCTGATAGAATTTAGTACATTAAAGAATATGTCAGCTCCTAACAACAAATTGATAGGTTTTGTTTATATTAAATGTCCAGTCTGCATAACGCAGGCCAGCAGAAACATTTCATTTGGAGACATCAAATAATTGTAACAATGCGATAGGAATTAAAGGTACTATAGCTAATTCTACAGTTCGTTCCCAAACTAAGCCAGTATGACAAGATTTTAGGTTAAGTTTCACACACTGACTAACGTTGATCTTGTTATCATCTACAGAATATATATAGTGAAGTTAGATTTCTAAGGTAGTAACATGTTTTAAAGCTATCTTTGTAATTATGTTTACAGCTTAGCTAAATCAAATAATGCATTTTAACAAAGTAATTTACTACTAACAGCCTGAGTCGTTTAATTGAACCTTTAATTGAGAATTGTTTTAACTAGTATCAGGGTATATACAACATGCCCCAAGAAAAAGGTTTTATGACCTTTTCCAGGTAAAAATGTACTTAAAGAGTGGACTAGTGCAATATTTGATCGCAAAGAGTTCTTTTCGCTTAGTGTCAAGAGTTGTTATTAGCGACACACAGCGTATCCTCCTAATCATCATCCGACGCGATTTTAATAACCACGGCGTGAACAGCGACTCCATAGATTCATCTTGCCTCCCCGTCTTAAGCATCTTGATTTGCGACAAAGCAGTGCTACTGGGTGTGAATTCTCTAATAATATTGATAGAATTTAGACGTTTGAGCATTGTGATTGACTTGCGAGTCGCTTTCAATATTTAAGCTGCAATTCCTAGTTGGAGCAGCATGTTTTAATTCACGATCAAATTTTAATTCAGGATAAAATATTAGGTAATTTTTCAAAATGCTTGAGTAAGGCATTCCTTTCCTTAGAAAGGAATAAGAGTACAGCTTCATAAAACTCCTCTTCTAATTGTGAGGTGTCATTAAGAAGTAGTCCATGAAACTTCAGTGCTTTGGCAAATCTGGCAATAGCATTCTTACAGTGCACAATGACACTCCTTCTAAATGACAAGGCTGTAATGATAAATAAAATATTTGGTGAATAATCAGAGAGTAAAAACATAAAGTAATTTGACTAACAGACAAGAATACTTGCAACACTTTGAAGCAGCTTCATTTGTAGCTGGATGTACAGCAACAGTTTAACAAGGTAAATGCAGCATCAGGAAAGATGCAGTATTGTAGGCAACGTTGAGCTGCAACATAAATACATTTTGCAGTAATTTGTTGAATTTTACGTTATACAAAATGGAATGATGACAACACAATCATTGACAAATAATTAAAGTTAAAGAGTTTGAGGTTTAAGAACAATGATGTATTGTAAGCAAATGCTTGGTTACTTATTGCAGAGATATTTGAATTGATAGTGCATTATTGCATGAACACTAAGGTATGTGTTAAAACAGAAATTACGTGATGCACAAGAACATATAACTGAAGGACCATTTAAATAATTTAACAAAACAAACTAATAGTTCAACAGAATGGCACAGACTTTCTCGTACCAGTTAGTTTTCTAATTTCTTTGATCTCGTTTTTGAAATCGCGTTTCGGGCTTGCCCCATTCTCTTCCCAGCTCTTACCTATCGCCACCCAAAGTATATTTCTTTTTTTAAATTTTCTCAATTTTTCGGTTTACTAATGGTAGAACCGAAATATTACTTTAAGAATATTAAAGAAGAGTAAATTCTCGCCCTAAATGGCAATTTCCTTTGAAAAATTTAGAGTCATTTTTAAGAAAAGGGCGTTTAAGCGTTTCTGTAAATTCGAAATTTGACGTCCTTCTCCACAGAAAATTTTTGAATTTTCGAAAAACTTTATTCTAATTAATTTAAAACACTTCCACTCATAAGTGCAATAATGTATACAAATCGGTGGAAATATGCATATTAACGGTCTAAGAGATTTTTAAAAAAATTACGTTTGTGTAAGTTTTGAAAGAAAAAAAGAACACCCTAGGATGAACTTCATATCATATTAAACACAGCAATTATCTTTATCCATACGAAATGTTTGAAGAAAAAATTGGAGCCACTTTTGAAATAAAGGCGTTTGAAAGTTTCTGAAAATGTAGGATTTTGAGTTTATTTTCATGAAAAACTTTTGAGTTTTAGAGAAACTTCATGAGACATCATTTAAAACGCATGTGCTCATAAATGACGTAATGTAAACAAATTGTAGGAGGTCGCATATTTTTTTTTAATTTTCGAAAATTCAGAGTTAACAGTGAAAAATGGACCTATGCCAATAGTGTATTTTACTATATTCTTTAAAAAAATAAAGTAATAATTTTGAGTCGTTTTTGAGAGAATTTTGAAAATGTCCCAGGGGCTTCATGTAAAGAACCGTCAATTTTAAGGAAAATTTTTCAAAATCGCAGTGCCTTGATCGGAGCCAGATCGACCAAGGATTATCCATTTTCGAAAAACTCCTACGTATGGTTTAGGCGCAAGTGATGTTCACAGACGGACGGACGTTTTGAAAACAACACGGTTTCGGTATCAGAGGACCCCAAAACGTATATTTTCGTTGAAATTTCGAAATCGATTTTCCGCAGCATTACATAACTTTCTCTATACTACATACATTAATCCGTGTATACGTACGTATACGAGAAAGAAAAATGAGAGTATGGTAAAGAACTGAATGCATATTCAAATATTCAGCCAAGACTTGAACAAATATCCAAATCCCGGTGGTTCAATCTGTTTGTTACCCGCAGGAACAAACCATTTTCGACTACCAGTGGACCAAATATTCATACGCCAGAAGTTCAAGCTATCCGGTACCACGAGGTCCAAACAATGCTGACCAACAGCCAAGTTGATGATCAGCCAATGATCATGAATGATGGGTGACTGTGAGGCAGCAAAGTTGTGGCGTAAAGCTTTGAATAGTAAGACTCTTAGTAAAACAAACACTCGTAAATGCTAAACTTGCACCAATAATGAACAAGAATTACGAATTACATAATATCATAAACTTTGAATTGTCATTGTTAAATTTGATTGCAGCATTGCTACTTGCCTGCTGCCTTGAATACGCATTCAGGTACAACTTGATTCAATTTCAATTTAACCTTGTTTAAGATAATGTCAAAACATATTTCTAATGTATATAAAGTTATTGCACATATGTAATTAAGCACACTTCGAATGTACTCCCATTAAAGGAGACGAGACAAGTCACACCGCGTTCAATACAAAAACAGCTTTGACACACATACAGCAGCAGCACATTCGGGCATCCCAGCGCAGAAAGTGCTACAGCGTGTTTAACAATCGAGTTTTATCTACTTATCTCTAACTGCCATCGGCAACAAAAAGAATCATAGGCGTAGACGGCCCGCGGCGCTGGAAAAGCAGTTGGTCAAAGATATGTGACTAGCGCTTTATCCAGCAAATAATATATACTGTTTGTGACAAATGGGGAAACGTATAATTTGCACACGTGTCCTTGAGCACCAGAATCTCTTCCCCACCTTCGAGTGATAAGCATTCAAACGAAGAAGCAATACGAAAACGAGTGTCTGCATACCTCGTCCACGACAAAGATCACAATACCACCCTGCAAATTCGAACGGGGGAAAATGTTCGATCTCAGGGGAAACAGGTTAATCACGCCTCAGCTTTTCGGCTCGTGCAGAGCATGTTGCTGCGACAGCGTTGCGTGTGAGAAACTAGCAGATAGAGGAGGATCGTGCAAAGCGATAAGCGGACACTGAACCACGCGATGAACGAACTGAACCACGAACTGAACCACCTAGCATAGAATGACCGCTATCTTGTTTCGCGCAGCCCAGGCCTGTCCAAAATACTTTCTCTACGACCACAGCCCAGGTCAGTGGGCGCATGAGTTGCTCCAGAGACAACACGCAATACTTTAAGTTCAGTCCTCTGAAGGCTAGGTTCTAAGAGGGTACCGCAATACAGAGAGAAAAAGAGAGAGGTGAAGAGGAATAGGTGAGGGATGAGCGGAAGAAGGGTCCCCGGCGATGCTCCGGGCATTTGTCAGGCCACGATGCCCTGCATTCATCTCGTTGGGTAGGCCTGGTATTGCCTTAACAAACCGCACAACATCGTCCACGATGAATTACTGCAGCAAGTGTGGGATTGTGAGGGTCGAAGATTCGACGTCGTGCCTTGCGAGTTGGACTAGAGTCCGAATGTCATTGCGACGGCTTCTAAGAGTTTCTTCTAAGGCAGGCTTGCTCAAGTGGGCTACCCACTTGGCGTTACAAGAGGCGCTGCTCGCATTGCTGGAAGAGGGAAAGGATGGGAAAATTGTCTAGCTTACTGAAAGGGGAGTTGTTTCGCACTGCAGTTGGCTTCCGCGTAAAGTTTGACCAGAAATCGTGCATTTGAAGAGCTTCGTCCAAAATTGTGCATTCTGCGGCGTCTACGCGTTTGCTAGTTGGCTTCTTTCGAACTTTTAAGAAAGCATTAGATTGTCATTGACGTAATGTGGGACGAAAGGTTTTCGGACGAAACTCATTTCAACTTGTCCTTCAGTGGCACCGTATCTATTAAACATGGCAGTGATGATGGCAATCTGAAAGCGTATACAGAGAGTATTAAAAAATTCCCAGGACTGTAGGCATACAGACAATATAACACTGAGGATATAAGTATATTTGGTATCAAGTTTGTATATAGTCTCCCTATAATTCTATACAATGCTTGCAACGAGTGTACCGGTCCTCAAACGCCTTCTGAAATGCCCCCCATTCAACACTGTTTAGTTCGATTGTCTGCTGCTTCGATCGTCTCTACCGACTCGTAACGCTCCCTCTTCATCTTCAATTTTAACTTTGGGAACAAACATAGTCGGGAAGGGATAAATCTGGAGAATATGGAGGATGTTTGATGCTAACTGTCTTCTTCCCAAAACTTTCGACACAATGATGGACCAGTGATACGGTGCGTTGTCGCGCAAGAGACACCAACTGCCTCTATCTAACAAATCGGACCTCACACGCCGCATTCTTCGCAGAAGCCGATTCAAAACGTCTTTGTAAAATACCCCAGTCATACTGGACCCTTGTCGAAGGAATTCTCAGTGAATAATTATCCGGCTATCGAGAACGGTGATCAACATAGTTTTTGTTTTCGATTTGGAGGCTCTCACTTTCATCGGTCGACTCTTTTTTGAGCTTGTCCACTCAGTACTCTCGGGTTTTGTTTCCGTATCATACTTTAGGCATCAAGTTTCATCTCTGGTAACGATGTTTTGCAAAAAATTTAATCTTGATCGGCCATGGCTATCAAATCTCTGCAGGCAGAAATTCGCATTTATTTTTGCTCAGGTGTGAGGTGTGCGGAACAAAGCGGGCACAAAGCTTCTTCATTTTTAAAATCTCTTTCATGATCGTAAAAAAAGATCCTGCACTCAACTTCAACGAATTGGCAATTGCTTCTATCGTTATTCGGCAGTCTGACTCTACCAACGCTTGCGTACGCTCAACATTTTTGTCAGTTCAAGTTGACCGCGGACCGCCAGATCTCTCGTCTTCGTCGATTCTCTTCCACATTTGAACCTCGAATACTATTCAAACACTCGTCAACGCTCATATCAGCATGACCGTAACCAGATTTAATAATGTCATAAGTATCTGTGTCCTATTTCTTCAATTTTAAGGAAAACTTAATGTTTATTGTTTGCTTCATTCCTTCACAATGACATCAGCACGCACATAACCTTCACACAACGGAACGTTGACAAGTTGAAATTGGTCAGAGACGAATGAAACTTCAGGTGATCATGGCAGAAGAATATTGTTACGTGGTTCCATTTGCTGCGCAGAGTTAGCGCCACTTATATTCTTGTACGAGTGGCAGTCCTGAAACTTTTTGAATACACTGTGTACTGTTCAACACAGTGGGCCTGTGCTAATGTGATGGTTTGGGGTTTCACTGAATTCCCTCTTACTCTCTTACATTCAGTCTTTCCTCTTACATATTGTGTGCCATCTGTGTAGCACTTGCTACGTTAGTGGTTTTAGAGTCCGATATAGTATCCTTCTTTAAGGTAACATCACATGCGTCCTTTCAGCAAATGAATCTCCACCCGCAAGTACTGAGAAATGTGAAGTCCATCTTCGAAGAACGGAGAGAATCACTCTTCCATTGACTACTATGTGTATTCCGGTTTCATTAAGAGATGGCTCCAGCCTGAAAAAGAACTTTTGTGCCACGCATTGCTTTTCTTATTTAATCAAAAGAAAAAGGATGTGGAAAGGTTAGAGATCATGTGAAGTTCTGTAATTTTATTTATTTGTGGATTGATATATATCCAATCTGCGCTATGAAGATAATTTCAATCACATGTATATTTCCTTTCTCGCTACAGAGTAGAGAGAAAGTTATGTAATGCTGAGCGAAAAAAAGGCAAACGTTTAGCAGAAAAACTCTCATTACAGGAGCCTAGTAACGATAAAGTGGATAAATCCAGTTGCTAAATTTAGAAAAAAATTCTCTAACATCTAATGTAGCCATAATCCATGTTTTGTGGGTACATGATACCGAAAAATCGATTGACGGCCAAACTTGTCTGTCCGTCCGTCTGTTTGTCCCGTCCGTCTGTTTGTCCCGTCCGTCTGTTTGTCCCGTCCGTCTGTCCGTCCGTCTGTCCGTCCGTCTGTCCGTCCGTCTGTCCGTCCGTCTGTCCGTCCATCTGTCCGTCCGTCTGTCCGTCCGTCTGTGAACAACTCTAGCTGCTAAACCTCTCAGCCAATTTTCTTTAAAATTGAAATTCTCCAATTGATAAGGCCGATGTCGCGGCCCCTTGAATTTGAAATCGATATTTTAATTTTTAGTACTTTACATGAAGCCCCTTGGACATTTTCAAAATAATAGCTCCACCTTATGTGATTAAATTTTGTTCTTCGATAGTGTGAGAGACGTTTAAGAAAATGGTGTAAATCTCATGTTCGTTGAAAATCCTAATTTTTCGAAAACTGCAAAAGTTCAAATTTTTTGGGGAGTCTTCTTACAACTAAAATATTAAGGATAAGTTTTTCCTTAATGAAATCTGTTCCTTAAAGATAGATTTTGAAAAACGTCAAGTACAATTTTTCGAAAATTTTATTTCTTTTCGCGCAATCACAATCACATATTAGAAAGGATGAGGAATGAATTACAGCTATAGAATAAAATGAAAATAATTGGTGGCGTGAGAGATATTTCAAAAAATTACATTTGTGAAGTCCTTGAAAATTCAAAAGAATATATCACAATGGCAATTGTGTCATGTTATTCAGTTCATTTAGCACTCCCGTACAAAATCTCAACAGAAATATTATATTACAAAATGTCAA
>BLKR01013511.1:0-10895 GCA_011170035.1 Teleogryllus occipitalis | reverse complement strand
GGCGGGGGCGGCGAGGGCAGCGAGGGCGGCTGGGGCGGCGGGGCGGCGGGGACGGCGAGGGCGGCGGGAGCGGCGAGGGCGGCGGGGACGGCGGGGGTGGCGAGGGCGGCGGGGGCGGCGAAGGCGGCGGGGGCGGTGGGACGGTGGGGGGGCGGGGGCGGCGGGGGCGGTGGGGGCCGCGGGGCGGCGGGGCGGCGGAGGTGGCGAAGGCGGCGGGGGCGGCGGGGGCGGCGGAGGCGGCGGGGTCCGCGGGGGCAGCGGGGGCGGCTGGGGCGATAGAAGGGAGACGGAAGAGGGGGAACTAAAGGGGAGGCAATAAAGGAAAGGTCAGCGAGGCTAGAGGAGATGGTAGGAAATATTGGAATGGCGAAGGTGAGATGGTGGGAAGGGAAGGGACGGAGGCGATGGGAGTGATTTGGACAACGGGGCCGTGCCGGCAAGGTTGACCGAAGGGTCAGAAAGAATTTCTGAATAGAGCAGCGAGACGAACAAGGGAAGAACGGGCAGCCAGAATGACAGAAGCGAAGTGGGCGGGGCATTGGAGATGGAGAGGATGGAGAGGGCAGTGATGGTATCATCAGTTGTGAAGTTGGAGGTCCCTGCGACGGTAAATGGACGGAGGCGGCGAAGGTGGAAAACTCATAGGGGGGTCGGACAGAATTCGGTAGCAGGCGTAGACATGATATGGGTGAAGGTGGGGGAGGGGGCTGTGTCTGAGATGAGGACAGCATAGAGATGCACTGCGGTAGAAGGCCAGGTAAAAGGAGGCGACGGAGATAAGTGAACATCGAGAGATAGGAGTGGAGAGTAATTCGAGCACGGACGGCGGAGGCGACTGGGGCGACAGACGCGGAAAGATCGAATGTGGCTGCGAAGGCGGGGGGAAGGAAGTATGCCGTTCCAGGATGTGATTGTCATTGATTGTTTGATTGACTGCAGGCTCGTTAACTGTGGGTATTAGTGCTGCAGTGAATGCAGCGGGATTTTTCACCATTGGACGGTGAGATCCGGCGCTATTCTACAAGTCGACTTGCAGATTTTCCATACCCTGGTATCTCGTCCAGCGAGGTACCTCCGTAATCGGGAGAAGCTCTAAGCTCCCTACATGTGCGGCAGTCTAGTGCATGTATGTGTGTGCAAGTAAAGGGGATAGGACAAGGAAGAGGAAGGAGAGATCGCGCGCAGTCCGTGGCCCGTTTGTTGGATGCTGCCCCGGCATTCGCCCGGTAGAGAGCGGTGAAGACAGGAAGGGAGGCAAACACGGAAGTGCCGGAGAGGGCGGCAGAATCGAGGAAAGGATGGGGCTTTGGACAGCGCCGTGAGGACGCCTGGAGTCACTGCAGGCGTTTCTTAACAGGTTTATTGGAGGTGTGCGCAATAACTTGGGCCCCACCGTTGGAGGGGACTGCCCTCCACACTTGGGGATTGGCCTAAGCGTAAGGGGAGTGGGATTGCGCACCGGTTCGATTCAGTCGGGCGGGGAGGAATTGAAATGGATCGATTATCCAAGAATCTATTACAGATTGGGTTTCAATGGAGGGGATAGAAAATGTGGAAGGGCAGTCACCCTAAACACAAAAATTGTTTTATTTTTAGACATTCACATTTTCGACACCAGCAATGGTGAATGAATAGATGAAAACATGGTAATCAAAATGATGATGTGCCTATAGGAAAGATTAAGTGGAACGGAGGAGAAACAATAAAAAAAGTCTGTCACGGACCTTGGTATTGACTAGAAATTCAATCCGAATCCACAACGATACAAAGCTACAGCTTCTGAAATCATAATTCCTTTTTTCCAATCCATGGCAATTTTCCTACGTATCAGCTTCCCCGCTCGCCGCTTTATGTTTAGCTTCAAGGAACACTTTTTGTAAAACATTCCCGTCCGGAAATCTGAACCATTTGCAATAAAACAGGCCTTTTTTATCTTGCCTGCTACGTCTCCCCCGCTGCACCCAAGCCAGTGTCCAGAACAGCTCTATCAGACAGGCGCCCTCCCCCTTCCCGGAAGGCGATTCACGCCACCTGCGAGGCAGGCCGGGAGGAGGTGAGGAGGGGTGAGGGAGCGGGGCGGGGGAGAAGCCCCCTAATGGAGGGCGGCGGGCGGTCCGTTGCTGCAGCCCACGCGGGGTCAACCAGAGGATGAACCCGGCAGCGGCGGGTGGCGCGGCGCTCACGTCGCGCGGCCGCGGGTGGGCGACGGCCGGTCGCTGCGCGCGGGCGGGCGGGCGGGCGCGCACAGTGGGGACGGACGGGCTTCTGGCGTAGACGTAGGCTTTTATATAGTTATTTATTATTTCAATTCATTTCCTTGTGTAATTTCTTTAATTTAAGTCCTTTCTTTATTTCACGTCCTTTCTTTATTTCATGTCCTTTCTTTATTTTACGTCCTTTCCTTATTTTACGTCCTTTCCTTATTTTACGTCCTTCATTATTTTACGCCCTTCATTATTTTACGTCCTTCTTTATTTTACGTCATTCTTTATTTTACGTCATTCTTTATTTTACGTCATTCTTTATTTTACGTCCTTCTTTATTTTACGTCCTTCTTTATTTTACGTCCTTCTTTATTTTACGTCCTTCTTTATTTTACGTCCTTCTTTATTTTACGTCCTTCTTTATTTTACGTCCTTCTTTATTTTACGCCCTGCTTTATTTTACGCCCTGCTTTATTTTACGCCCTGCTTTATTTTACGCCCTGCTTTATTTTACGTCCTTTATTTTACGTCCTTCTTTATTTTACGCCCTTCTTTATTTTATGTCCTTTATTTTACGTCCTTCTTTATTTTACGTCCTTCTTTATTTTACGTCCTTCTTTATTTTACGTCCTTCTTTATTTTACGTCCTTCTTTAATTTACGTCCTTCTTTATTTTACGTCCTTCTATATTTTACGTCCTTCTTTATTTTACGTCCTTCTTTATTTACGTCCTTCTTTATTTTACGTCCTTCTTTATTTTACGTCCTTCTTTATTTTACGTCCTTCTTTATTTTACGTCCTTCTTTATTTTACGTCCTTCTTTATTTTACGTCCTTCATTATTTTATGTCGTTTCTTTATTTTACTTCATTTATTTATTTTACTTCCTTTATTTATTTTATTTCCTTTATTTATTTTACTTTATTTGTTTACTTCACCTACGATTGAGAAAAACGTTTTTAAAAACCAAATGTGCCTCATTATTTTTTAGTGTGCTTTCTTACGCGAAATGTAAAAGTAAATTTAATAGTCGTGGCTGCTTTGCGAAAAGCTACGAAGTCCATGTTTTTAAGGCGGCATTCAGTGCAATTATCTCCTTCCACTGTAAGGTTGCCAACAATGTTCAGGTAAAAGAGAGGACACTGGGCAGACAACAAAACAATTAGAAAAACAATCAACCGCATCAAACATCTCTTTTTATAAATATTTTAATTTAGGCTAACATCAGCTCTATTTCTTTCTTCTCTCCATTTGCGATTGAAATGGAAAGATTCTCTCCTAAATGGAGATGAAGATGGTATCAGAGTCTCTTTTTACTTCAGTCGCTAGACAGAGACATATCTTGCATTCGTGTGTTAGCGTTCAGAAAATGTATATTCACATTTCCTATTCTAAATTGAACAAAAAACGATAGAAGCAAATGTTAGTCATTAGATAAAATAAATGACACCACACATTAAAAATTTACTAAAAGGTGGACATTTAAAATACAAAGAAGGACGAAAGGACAACTGACGCCAATCCAGAACTGTCCTCCCAAATGCAGAACGGTTGGCAACACTACTCCCATGTGAAGTCACGGATGGCAGAGATTTCTCACGCCAAATCTAATAAATGCTCGTATGCAAAGGATTCAATTTTCTGCGGTTTGCGTCCCGACGGCGGTAGGATTTTCGACAGTGGCTACATAGCCAAGTCGAATTCAGTCGCTGTCTAGAGGATAATTCTAGCGGCCGGCTGCTCTGTTCAGTAGTTCTCGATGGTTCCTCCTATCAACACCAGACGAATGCCATACCAATGCCCTCACCAACGGGCCACGGACCGCACGCGATCTTTCTTTCCTCTTCCTTGTCCTATCCTCTCCCATTACACACTTACACTAACAAACTCTACACTACCACACATGTCGGGAGACCAGTCGAATGCTAGTCCCGGCCGGAGCCTGAGCCTCACTGATGAGAGATACCTGGTTGAGGAAATCCTAGCACGCCGACCGGTATTGATTTTGTTCGTGGTACTTCAGTCAGTTTTAGTCTAAACTTTACATATGTTTGATAGATTGATTGATTGATTTATTCATGTTTCCGGGCACGTCAACTGCTTTGGTCACTAGTCCCGTCGCTGTAGTGCATGTTTTTTTTGGGAGATGGCGGTGATCTTCCCCCGCTGAATGGCGAGATCCGGCGCCGACCTACCGTCCGCTAGTGGGGTTTCCCCCCAACCAGGACTCTCCCACCAGCGGGGCACCGCCCCTGCCGGGAGAAGCTCTAAGCTCCCGACCGATCTCCCGGAATATGTGGTAGTGTAGTGCATATTAGTGTAAGTGTGTGTGTAAGGGGAGAGGATAAGACAAGGAATGGGAAGGACAGATCGCGCGCGGTCCGTGGCCCGTTTGGTCGGGTACTTCTCCGACATTCGCCTAGTGTTGATCGGAGAAACCACGGAGAACTACCGATCAGAGCAGCCGGCCGCTAGAATTCTCCTCCAGACAGCGACTGAATTCGACCTAGCTGAAAAGCTAATGTCGAAAATCCTGCCGCCGTCAGGACTCGATATATTTGATAGGCTTACATGCTGACTTATATTTAAAACTGATTTCTAAGACTTAAATTTAACATGAGGTTGAAGATGCCCTATTGGGTCCACGCCGAACGGTCGTGGGCCCAGGACACATACAGCGGGGGAAGATCACCGCCACATCCCGCGATAAAAAAACACGCTCTACTCTTACGAAACTAATGACCTTAGAAGTCGACGCACCCGGGATCTCTAACCAGAGGTACGCCTTTGGGGCTTAGGGAAGCAGTGCGGTCGTTTCTCGCACATCCCGCACCACTGTGCGTCGCCGCCACCCCGCCAGCCGACCGGCCGACCGCACGCCCGCGCGCGTCGCTCATGCATTTCACATGAAGACGGCATTGTCCGCGGCGGCGCGGCGCGAAGCGACGCAACGCGACGCGCGAAGCGAAGCGACGCGACGCGACCCGACGCGACGCGTCGACGGGTCCAGCGCGGGCGTCGCGGCGGCGGCGCCGACAGCTCGCCCCGCGGGCACTCGCGGAACCGCCCGGCCGACGCCCGCGCGTCCCGACTGGACACGCCGTGACAATTGCCGCGCGCCCGTTGGGCGGGTTAACCCTTTGTTGCGTAGTGTAACTCAGCTGAAACATACTGTTCAGGTCATAAACGCATTCTAACGATTTAATTATGTACTAGTGAGAACCCGTCAAAATTTGACAGTGAGATCTGAGATGAGAAATGTAAAATACTGTGCCCAGAGTAATGTTCACAATATATTGCATTGTTTGGATCTTCAGGGTACAACGAAGATATTATGTAATGTAGAGTTCCCAAAATTTTGAACAACTATGACCCATGACCAGGTGGCAATATAATATCGGCACCAAATTACACAAAAGAAAGAGCACAATACTGACGGTTATTATTCCTGAAGTTTTTTGATGTGTCATCATCTATAAACAAATCTGATTACTTCTGGCATATTGCTCGAAGGTAAACTTATTTTCCCATTTAAGCAACACAGAGTAAACTGGTTTGCAGGATTCACATGGGAAGTACAAATCAGAACAAAACTCACATTTCATAAACAACGACCCAACAAAAAACGAAATGACCTCACTATCACGACACCTGCGCTGAGTTTCTCTATCCCTGCGCCCAGTTAATGTACGTTTGCGTCTTTTGGGGCGCGTGGGCAAAGATTCTGAACTCGACATAACCTGTGATCAACTTCACTACTTCAGTACCACCGAGCAAAACTCACTGTCCGAATGTTCTCTACAAAATACACTACAAAAGCAAATAAATGTAAACTGTCAACACCACAATGCAATTATTACACAGAAACAAAACCTTGACGAATTGTGAACAAATCCCAACAATCAAAATAAAGCATCAAACAGCACCACCATGAAGCAGCCACTCTTCGGAAAAAAACAATTGACCATTGATAAACGTACTATTAAAGAATAATTTAATTAATTAATTAATTTACACCATAGATGTTGATGAATCAACGCAAACAATATATGATAACACATCTAGGGATCACATTCTTTCATTTAAAGGAAAAAATACTACAATTTGTTCATTAGAAGCTCTAAACGAAGCCATGGCAGAATACCTTATTTTTTTAAAATATATAGATGTATGTATTTGGCGTTATTGAGTCGGTAGTGGGACTTCGCCGCCCAACTACCGGCGTCCCCCAAGCCTGGGCCTAGTTCAATTCCCACGTTTCTTAGGGTACTGCTCCGGTATTCGCCTGGTGTTGATCAGAGAAACCACGGAAAACTACCGATCAGAGCAGCCCGCCGCTAGAATTCTCCTCCAGACAGCGACTGAATTCGACCTAGCTAAAAAGCTAGTGTCGAAAATCCTACCGCCATCGGAACTCGAACCTAGGACCTCCCGATCAGAGGCGCTACAGTGACATCAGTTGTTGGACTGAGCCACCGCTCCCGGTCGGAAGCAATGGTGATACCGGTGGGCTACCGCAGCCGGTCGCTCCGTCCAAGTCGCCCCATCGTTCTCACGCAGCCCCATCGCGGGGCCTTTTCCCTCGCACGCGTCGTCGCGCTCTCCGCCCTGCGCCGGTCCCATTTATCACGTCGAATCGGCCACGTCCGATCATTTCAACCCTCCTTCGCCCGACACGCGGGGACGGGGCCCACATCGCATTGAGAGGCGGTCGGCCGCAACGAGCGCTGTCAACCAATCGCGGCGGCGGGAACCGAAAAAGAAAGACCCGTTTCATCAAAATAAGCTCGGCGTGTTCGACGGGCAAGGAACGTCGACGCGAAAGGGAATAGCTGGGGGTGGAGTCTAGTACATCCTCGCCTCAGTGGTGACGAAGATTCATTTATCCAATCGAAGATCCGGGCAGCGAATTTGAAATTAAGGGATGAGTCGTTGAACTTGGCAATATCGAAGAATTGAAAATAATCACGTCTGTCTTAAATGAGGGAAGTTTCTTCATCGTGTATCATAATAACACAAACCAAAGATATCAATGTATTAGATGATAGAACAAAGATACTAATACATTTGATGACGTAAGACAAGCAGGAGTGGGAGATGGCGCGCCGTGTGGCGCCCAAAACACGAATGGCGATGACACAGATGGCGCCCAAAACACGAACATTGTAATCTCGACTCTGCCCTTCTGGTACAATAAACCAACACTGTGCAAAGAAATTAGACACGCAAACAACAAATTAAAACTGCATCTGAGAGGCACACATGTTAAATTATTTGAGCTTAACTTTCTCTCAGAAAAACACTTCACCCGGCATGGTCTTCACTTGAACCTTGTCGGAAAACATGCACTCGGTAGCGAACTTGCCAAACACATCCTTACACCTCAGCAGTATCCTATCCAAGATTCATCCCCACCTACATCTCCTAGTTCTCTTCCATCCTCCGGAACCCCTTTGGACCCAATTACCTTATCCCCTGAACCTAATCCTTGTACTACCTCTCCCATTATTCAATCCCCTACATCTGTAACCCCTCCTTCCTCACCTCCTAACACTGCTGGGACACGATACTTCCTTCGACCACGCACTCGAGGTAAAAATGAGATAAATAAATAGCAACTAGAGTCAGATGCAGCAGAAAAGCATCCGTGTAGGTACATGCAAAATATTCAAATAATGCATCATAATGTGCAATCTCTTTCAAATAAAATTGAATTTATCGAGGCAGCATTAGAGTGTGATCTCAGTCAAATAGATGTTCTTTGCTTTACAGAACATTGGTTATCTCATAATGATCTAAACACACTCCAAATTCCTAGTTTTTACCTTGCAGGATTTTATTGTAGAGCAAGGGAATCAAATAAAGGCCCTGCTTACGGAGGTTCGTGTATTTATGTAAGAAATAATATTGATTCTACCTTCTTGTCAGAATTCAATTTATATGCAGTTGAAAAAGTTTTTGAAATAACAATTGTACATCTTACTACGCTCAAAATTATTTTACTTTGCATCTACAGACCTCCAACAAAGCAAGCTTTAGATTATTTCAATTTCGTAGAAAATCTAGAGATAACTCTGAACAAAATTAGTAATCTCTCTTTTAAATCCATTGTTGTATGTGGAGATTTCAATATTGATTTTCTGAGCGAATCCCACGAAAAAGAGCAGTTTCTCAATTTAATTCATTCTTTTAATTTAGATATTTCAGTGAACGAACCTACACGGAATGATCTTAAATCACAAACAGCAATAGATCAAATTATAATTAACAAAACCACAACTAGATATGAAATAATAACGAATAATCCAGGTTACAGTGACCACGATGCACAAATTCTTACAATTACTAATAACATGAATACTGACACAATAAATAAAACACGCATGTGCAGAGCATTTACTACAGTTAACATAAAGTTATTTACGGACTACTTGCTGAAAGAATCATGGGAGGCAGTTTATAACGCTATTGACAGAAATGAAAAATATAATTTATTTTTCTCAAAGCTTTCATTTCTCTTTAACGCATGCTTTCCTATTAAAAAGAGAAAATTAAACATTTCACGAAAAAGTAATACTTGGATCACAAAAGGAATTAGAACATCGTGTAAAAATAAACGTACTCTCTACTTTATTTCTAAACGTCATGACGTATCTCAAGATTTCCTTATCTACTTTAAAAAATACAAAACATTGTTACGAAAAGTTATAAGGCAGGCTAAAATCATGAAAAACGATCAGGATATTTTGAACTCAAATAATAAAACAAAAGCAATGTGGAATATAATAAAAATACTACCAAATCAACTAGAAAACCCGTAGAGAATGTTGTTTTAAAATATAACGATATAAATGTGAACGATCCGGCAACAGTGGCTAATCTCTTTAACCAATACTTTTCGAGAATTGCTGCCGATCTCACTAAGGGTTTTCAGCCACAAAATTCAAAAACAGACAGTTCACCCAAGATTTTAGACACAATGTTCGTTTCCGAAACTTCTTCCTATGAAATTCTCAAAATAATCGGTAAACTAAAAAATAAATATTCGTCCGGTTTAGATGAATTCCCGGATCCTTTGTAAAAGACTTGTGCGTATGCCATTATACACCCGTTAACTCACATATTTAATGCATCTTTATGCACTGGAACGTTTCCAGATATTTTCAAAACAGCTAAAATTAAGCCGCTTTTCAAAAAAGGCAACAAAAATGAAATTGAAAATTATCGGCCCATTTCTCTTCTATCAGTTTTTTCAAAAATATTAGAGAGACTTTTTTACGTACGAATGGAAACCTTTCTCACTAAACACGACGCGCTTTCAGATTGCCAACATGGATTTAGAAAATCAAAATCAACGGAAACAGCTATATTTTCTTTTCTTAAAGATGTCGCCTCATCATTGGATCAAAACGAGGCACCTATTGGATTATTTTTAGATCTCTCAAAAGCTTTTGACGTCATTGATCATGGCATTTTACTTTCCAAATTACCTTCATATGGAATTCGTGGTATTGCTCTAGATTGGTTATGTTCGTACCTTAAACAACGATCTCAGAGAGTTGAAATACCTTACTGGAATGATGGAACATTACGTACGCACCTTTCCGACTCTTTGCCCATTGCATGTGGAGTTCCTCAAGGATCGATTTTAGGCCCTATTCTGTTCCTACTTTACGTAAACGATATGCCCTCGACGATTCGAAACGGAAGAATGGTTCTCTTTGCGGATGATACGAACATCCTTTGCAATAAAGAAACCGTAAATAGTACAATATCAGATGTTTCAAATTGGTTCCGAAATAACAAATTAATAGTAAACGAAAAGAAAACGGTTTTAATGCAGTTTTCCATTTCAAATAAACAATTCTGCGCTCTATTGAAAATGAACAGTGTACCATTGACTGATGTTAAGGCAACAAAATTTTTAGGTCTCTCAATTCAGTCAAACCTTAAATGGAACGTGCATTTAAATGAATTGAACACAAAATTAAGTTCATTATGCTACGCGTTCAGAATTCTTGCAAATTCAGTCAGCCTTCATACTGCTCGTTGTGTATACTTCGCGAATGTTCATTCCCGCCTGAGATATGGCATAATATTCTGGGGAAATACATCTTATAGCTCCCAGACTTTTAGATTACAAAAACGAATTGTACGAATAATAACCAAATCCCACCCACGTGATTCATGTAAGCCTCTCTTCATTAATCTAGGAATTCTACCATTACCGTGTCTTTTTATTTACGAATCAGTGGTTTTTGTAAAAAATGACTTGCTTAAGGGCGGGAGTATTTTTCAGAAAATGCCGAAGTCTATTACTATAACACTCGACGTAGAAATCATATTCATCAGGTGACAGTATCAACAGCTCATTACAAAAAATTCACATACAATACATGTACATTATTTTACAACACTTTGCCAGATGACTTTAAACGATTAAATTCAATAGAAAAGTTTAAATCCCAAGTGAAATCGTTTCTGCTGCATAACTGTTTCTATACAATTAGAGACTATAC
Source organism: Teleogryllus occipitalis (assembly GCA_011170035.1). Taxonomy (NCBI): domain Eukaryota; kingdom Metazoa; phylum Arthropoda; class Insecta; order Orthoptera; family Gryllidae; genus Teleogryllus; species Teleogryllus occipitalis. The sequence goes on along the minus strand of BLKR01013511.1, from coordinate 173 downwards.
TGAGCATCACAAGAAAAGTAACATAAATTTTAACAATGATACATAATGCATTATTTACCATTTGGACTGTATAAATAAGTATAAACAACCTGTTGTACTACAGCTTCCGGGTCAATGACCCCCATCTCGATCAGGTTTTTTCGTCCAGTGTCCCTGATCCATTGAGCAAATGC
>BLKR01013510.1:0-10896 GCA_011170035.1 Teleogryllus occipitalis | reverse complement strand
TGGGTTAATTCTCCATTTCTTAAACCACTCGAGAATTTCATTCAAATTATTTTCTAAGATGTTGGATGCTTCAACAGGATCGTTGTTGTTAACCAGTACTGCTGTGTCTTGTGCATAGGTTGTGGTTGTGATGCCGTCATGTTGTGGTAGATCAGCGGTTAATAGTAAGTACGAGATCGATACCCTGCACACTTCCTTGAGGCACTCCAGATTCTATTGGTCGAAATGAGGATAGTTCGTTAAGAAACTTTACTTGAAAGATTCTGATTGTCAGATAGGAGCTGATAATTATGTACCACTGATGAGGTAGGCATCTTTTGATTTTGTAAAGAAGTCCCATATACCAATCTTTATCGAAGGCTTTACTGATATCAATGAAAGCAGCTGAGCAGTATTGCTTTTGTTCGAAAGTTTTATTACTTACGTCTACTACTCGATGTATTTGTTCCGAGGTTGAATGTTTCTTTTGAAAACCAAATTGGTGATGCGGAATCAATTCGAGTTCTTCGAGAATTGGGCTTAATCTCTTCAATAGCAGTTTTTCTAGGACTTTCGATAAGAGAGGGATTAGGCTAATGGGTCTATATTGTCATCGACGTGGGCGGCCGAGGCCCGGCAGTAGCTCAATCGGTAGATGACGCTAATTCCTTTTGTATTTGTTTTTTTTGCCTAGGGCTGGTGGAAGGAAGTTGACAGGGGACTGTTCCACAGAATTACACGACATTTAGGTGATTGAATAACAATTTTCATTTAATTTTTTTTCTTTGGCTGGTGTCAGTGAAATTACATCTGGAAGGAATGAATTAAACACTAAAATCCTACCTAATGAGCTCGGGTTAAATTGAAAGGTAAAAACTACTGCTAAAAAAAATAGAAAACTACTAATAAATTTACTTCTTAGAGCTAGTAACAAACATGCCAGGGCGCGGCAACGCTGGTAAAATCTTTAAAAAAAGAAAACGTCCTCGTTGCGCTCGAAGAGCAGGTAAAGGGAACTCATTAGCCTGAGTTTTTTTTTCTTGCCAACAAGGCGACTTATGCTGAGGAGCGATGCGTCGACTGCTGTGCCGGGGTCGGTGAACTCTGCCTGGTTGGTGTAGTGCTGTGTCCTCAGGGAGCGCCGGGCATTAGCGGCGGAGGCGACGGCGGCTGGCAGCAGGCGGCGGGCCCGGTGTCGTCTGCTCTTCCTCACGGCAATTTTGCGGTCCATCAATTGTCGACCGGAATGTCGGATCACGGTGTGGCTCAGAGAGTTCTCCAAATTAGTTCATGATAAAAGGCGTGTATGCGCCTGTTAATCATCTAGCGGGTCTACTAGTGCAGTGTCCGAAAGCGGCTTGCTTTGACACTGAATTTACTTCCCGCGAGATTGTTAATAACAAAAGGAAGAACTTTAAAAGATCGAAACTTCTCCCAAATCTACACACAACCTCCCCTTACGTGCATTGCTCGCACGAACATTCTAGTCCAAGTCTCTCAACCGAAATTCCTTTGCTGAGGTGCGCCCACTCCCAAGCTCGCGAACTTATAAAGTTCTCAGGAGCGCTGCTTGCGCGCGTTCTCTCTCCACCGGCCCTGTCTATCAAGTCCTCGTTCTACCAAGTGCCCTATGCCACGTTCACCCTTCCTTCAGGTACCTGTCATTCTATTGGCCCAGAGATATTACGTTCTTTTAAATTTCCTGCCAATCAGAAGCATGGATTTCCCAAAATTTTCCATGGCCAGGCGCACTCCTCTCTCTCTCTCTCTCTCGCATTTATCGTACACATGTGCGCTCTGAACCTTTCATTGCGCCATGTAATGCTCACTCTAATAAATAGTTTTACATTTACGGCTTAGGGCTTCCCCTCGCTGGACGGGCGTGGTGTTTATGGTTGTATAAACCTTCTGGAAAGGACCGGAAAGTCACTCACAGAAAAGGGTCGCGATTCCAAACAAGACGGAACATGCGCGGGCCGGGGTCGTAAATCCCATGGGGGGCACCGCCCCGGTGGCGACGGAAGAGTCGAGCGGTCAACACACCACCCCACTTCTCTACGACTACGTATTATTAATGTTAAGTAATAATCGTGCCGCCACAATATGAAGAGGATTCATGCGTTGATTTGCCTGGTTGATGAATCATTATAATTTGAGATACTTTCCATTGTAATGGAAAGTGTCCTAATCTGAAAATGACATTAAAAATAGAGGTTAGCAATCCAATTGCCTTTCTTGGCAGGTTCTTTAAAATATACCCGGTGATGAGGTCATAACCAGGAGTTTTCTTGTTTGGGATCACACGTAGGATTTCTTTTATTTCTGTTGCTGTAGTAAACTTGATGGATTGAAATAATTAAAGTGGCGTTTCAAGAAACTCTGTGACTTCTTTAGTGTGATGTTGATTTTCAACTAGATTAGTCTTAAACACACTTTCTAGATAAATTGCGAAAGTTTCAGCTTTCTCTTTATCTGATTTTGCCCACTGACTGTCGGAATAGCGTATTGGTGGAATTGGTTTCGTTGTTTTCCTCAGTTTCTTGCATGCTTTCCACAAAGAGTAGTCTGTTAATGAAGTTGGAGAGAGATTGTTCAAATATTTTTCTAATTCGGTGTTTTTTATATTTTGTATTAGTCTTTTCAGTTGGCGCGCAGCTCTGTTCAAATTCCTTTTATTTTCTCTACTTCGATCTTTCTGCATCATTGCATTTAGGCGCCGTTTTTCAAATAACTTTGCTTCACCTCTGAAGGATAATCTTGAGATTTTTTATGAAATATTTCGTCTGAGGTAGAGTGCCATGCTGCCTGTTTTATATTTCTGGTTAGATACTCAACTGCTTCATCTATATCTTTATTTGCTTTTAGAGGTACGTGAGCCGTAATATTTTCATTTTTTACTGCTTAAAGAGTTGCCAGTTTGTTCCGCGGGAAGATAGAGTAGGGCTGCAGTCTTTTTCATTGACAGTAGAGCTACCGGTTAGAATTATAGGGGAGTGATCGGAGCTGAGATCGAATGAGGAGTTTATTGACACGTAGTTTTTGTCAAGTACCTTTGTGACAAAAAAATCTATGAGATCCAGTACCTTGTTGCTATCTTTAGGCCAGTAAGTAGGAGAACCTGAAGAAATGGGTGTGAGTTGTAGTTCTGTAATAGTTTTCTCAAGCTCACGCCTCTTTGTTACAGTAATTGTGGATACCCACAATTCGTTTTTTGCATTGTAGTCATCACATGTAATGAATCGTTGACCTAATGTTTTGAAAAATTCATTAAATCCTTTTTTTCTTTATTTTGTATTTTGGAGGTCAGTATAATGCGGTGACTATAACGGGTCCAAAAGCATCAACAACTTCTATTGCTGCTGCTAACATATAATTTTTTTGAAATTCAGGCCGCTCATGCAGTTTAATTGTTTTTTGATTAGTATTGCTGATCCACCTTGAGCACTGTCGTCTGAATGCTTACAGTCATAAATATAGTAGTTGCGGATAGAGAAATGACTTTTGCTGGTGAAGTGGGTTTCAGAAATCAACATTATATCTATGTCTAGATTTCTGAAGAATATTTCTAATTCTCGGGTGTGTTGAGAAATACCGTTTGCATTCCACATTCCGATTCGGTAGGTGTAACTCATATTCTTGTTATTATTTTCGACACGAGGTTAAGTAAAGTTGTAATTTGTTCTGCTTGTTTACTTAGAATTGATTCAAGTTTATTAAAAGATTGGCTTATCTAAAGAATTAGTTCGTTTCCAACTGTAGGCGCGTTTTCATTAAAGAGCGTTTCGTAGAATGTACGTGAGTTCAAAGATTTTGCTACTGAAAGATGGCCTAGAGGTGGAAATTCAGATTTGTGAGCTACATTTGGCGTCCTGTTTAGATATCTTCTTTCGTTATCTTGCAGCTGCCTAGAACTCGGTGTAAGATTTTCTAACATTTTGCAATTGCGCAATCTCTGGTAGACTTCGCAGCCCTTATAGTTAGCTGGGTGCTGACCTTCGCAAAGAGCGCACTTTGGAGGGGCGTCTCTGACCTTGTCACAGTTAGTAGTGGGTTGATCTTTACCGCATTTAACACAACGATATGGATGACCACAGTATCGTTGGGTGTGGTTGTAGGCTTGACATCTTTTGCACTAGACTATGTCACGTTTTTTTCGTGGGGCTTCAAAATTTACTTTTGCATTTAAAAGACTTTCAATTTCATAAATATTTGTATTATTATCGCTGGGTTCTAAACCGATGAAGAAAATTGGCAAAAGAACCTTTGTCACTCTATATTTAATGTCGTAGATCTGTCGTATTTTGCGGCCTTTCTCTTCAATAGAGTCTTTTAATTGTTTGATGTCTGTAGAACTGTGCATATGTCTTAGTACTACGCGAAACGGCTTTTTCCCCTTCAATTAATATGTATTAAACATGATTTTCTTTTCTCTAAAATGTGACACTAGCTTTCTCTACGCATCTGAATTATTTGGCATCATTCTACAGTCATTGTTATTTGTGAGATTAAAACAATAATTAGATTTGGAAACGACATTTTCAATTGAGATAATCATATTTTGTATATTTGTAACGCCTGGTACAATTACAGGCGGTGGTTTGTGTTCAGAACCATTTTCGTCATTAAGAGGTTTAGTTACTTCTACAGGTTCCTCGCCGAAAAATTGAAACCTATTCTACGTGAAAATTGTTTTTTGCTTTGCCTAACGCTCGAGTTCCCCTTCACTTTTTCCCTTAGGCCTCCGTTTCACTTCCTGTCATATGCCCTCTTGGATTTACTTAGATTCAGCCATGTTCGAATTGTGTGATGTTTGTACTTACAGTATCTGGATTTATAGATAAATGTAGAAATCCACCCGTAACTTGTAGATTGGCAGGCTCGTTATTAGAAGGACACTGCGATAATTGAGGGTATGTTTGCTGGAGCAATATGATGTTGAAGTTGTAGCAGTTGTGAGTTTTCTGTTGAATTAATTGCTCTTGTTGATATTGAATGATGATTTGCTGCTGTTGTTTAATAGATGTTTCACTATTTAAATCTTCAATTGACCCCATTGTGTCCATAGTGGACATCGTGCCCTGTCCGAGGCCAAAGCGTAAACGGTCGGAATCACTTATTGCACTGTTTTCAATATAAGTTAAAATGAAATCGGAATTTAGATAATCACAGTATTTAGGCTAATCATATTTCACTTTAAAATATAATACACGCATTCGCTAGAAGTCAGTTCAGAACAGAGATAAGTGCGATGTGGACTCCGTGACGGCTCGAAGCTCTCTGTCTAAATGCGAAATTTGAAATTCTTTTTGCCATGATCTTTTTACGTTATAGAAAAACTTTATATAAAATCATTTAAAGCACTTTAATTTGAAAATGCAATACTTTTTACAAATTGCAGAAAATGTTAATATGAATGGCGTGAGAGATTTTAAAAAAAGCACATTTGTGTAATTAAAAAAAAGGAATACAGAAAAAAGAACTCTACATCATATTTAACAGTGCAATTATGCGTTGGAAGAGATTGAAGAAAACATTTGAAGCCTTTTTTGAAAAAATTACTTTTGAGCGTTTCGGAAAATGCGGAATAGCGAGCCCATTTTCACAGAAAACGCTTGAGTTTTTGAGAAGCTTTATATGACATTATTTAAAGGACATGTAATCGTAAATATGATAATGTGAACAAATCGCCGCTAATTATCTGAAAGGGTTCCGTTCCAAACACAAAGGTTCAATAAACAATTTATTGCCAAAAACCAAGTACAAAGCTATAGTGCCGGATATCCTGAAGAATTGGTACAGAGACGAAGCCGTGTTGTCGTAAGTCCAGAAGATGTACCAATGTATGCCGAGTCCACCGAGTAACCAGAAAAGAGAGTGCGTTGTCGTAGCGCTGTCGTCGTAATCTATCGCACTTCACCGTAATCACCACTTAACCACTGTCTCGACGCACTTTCACCGCTGCTCGCTCGCTCACTCACTGACTGCTGCCTCAGCTCCGCGTCGAGGTTTTATAGCCCCCCCGGGCCGCAGGCCCGCCGACTGGCTGTGTAAAAGGGGCGGGGATGAATCTCGCCCCGCTCGCTCAGGCGTGGCGGCCGCACTCAGCCGCGCACCGCTGGCCCGCGCTTGCTGCTGGCCGCTGCCGCCAGGGGCGGTAACGCCCCCCTGACGTGCTCCTGTGGCGGCACATTCAATCATGTGCGGCCGGTCACGACACCCTCCGCGCCCAATTGCGTCGTATACGGCGCAAAACGCACCCTCCTGGTGCTCCTCCGGGGGCGCAACTGCGCCCTGGGTGTTTCCACTGCGCCTTCTCCTCCTGGCTCGCTGACCTCCTCTGGTGGGGGTTCTGCTGTGTCCTGGCCGCTGGTCCCTGCGGCGGCTGTCTCCTGCGGGATGTAAATGGTTTCCCTCATCACTTTTTTATAGAACTCCTGTTGTGATACCTTGGGGAGTGAATCCACCCTGCTGGGGTTTACCCGGGGTCTCAACTGCCCCTGGTGGCGTGTCACTACCCTACCCTCTGTGCGGACTAGGTATGTCCTGTTCCCTTTTGCTGCCGTTACTATGCCCGGGAGCCAAGCTGGGCATTTTTAAAAAGAGGTACAATATACCATATCACCCACCTGGAATCTTGGTTGCGTTCCTACCGACCTGTAAGGATCCACCGGGCTAAGCAGTGACAACAACGTTCTCGGTTGTCTCCCGTGAAGTACCTCGGCAGGGCTCCTGCCGTCCGCGCCTGGCAAGGTGCGGAAGGTGACCAAGACCCGCAGCAGCGCTCTGGACCTGTGCGTACCTGTTGCGCGCGCTTTCGACATGGCTGTCTTGAACGTTCTCACGAACCTCTCCGCTTCCCCGTTCGATTGCGGGTGAAACGGCGGTGCACAGACATGCTGGATCCCATTGCTTGCGCAGAAATTCGCAACCTCTTGGGATGTGAATTGGGTTCCGTTGTCTGACACCAACGTGACCGGTAGCCCCTCGGTCACAAAAATTCTTTCTAGCGCATTGATGGTCTGAGTCGACGTGGTGTTAGCCATTTCCACTACGTATGGGTAATTAGACTTGGCGTCTACTACGACCAACCACATCTTGTCCCAAAATGGGCCCGCGAAGTCTATGTGTACCCGTTCCCACGGCTCACTACGCTCAGGCCAGGGAACCAAATCCTTCCTAGGTGCGCTCTGATTTAACTGGCAGGCCTCACATCTCTTGAGCAACTGTACGATGTCCGAGTTCATCCCCTCCCAGAAGCAGTGACGACGCGCCAGCTGCTTCGTGCGGACCACCCCCCAGTGTCCCTCATGGAGGAGGTCCAATACGGTCTTCCTTAGTACCTTCGGGATGACGACTCGTAAATTCCTCTCCGGCTAAGAGCAACACTCCTGCCTTGCAAGTCAACCTGTCTTTCTTGTTATACCAGGATGCATTGCTCCTCAAGCACCTAAGTGGCCAGCCTTCCCTAACATAATTCCTCACTGCCCGCAGCTCTGGATCCTTATCCGTCTCCTGCGCGATTCTTCTGGCTCCCAATGGGAACTCCGACAATACCAGGCACTCTTCCGTATCAATCTGGAGGCACTCTTCCTCCAGCTTGTCGAACTCCAGGTCCGGACCTCCTGGCAACCTGGATAAAGCGTCCGCATTGGCGTGCTGCGTTGTGCTCCTGAAGTGGATCTGGTAATTGTAGTCTGACAAGAATAGCGCCCACCTTTGTAGTTTCTTCGCTGTGCTCTCCGGGATCCGTTTTCCAGGGTGAAATAGTTGCACTAGCGGCTTGTGGTCAGTAATTATATGGAATTTACTGCCATATAAATAATCGTTGAACTTTCTCACCGCGAAGATTATTCTTAACGCCTCCTTTTCAATTTGCGAATAATTTCTTTGATGTTTGTTGAGGGATTTTGACGCAAACGCAATAGGCCTCTCCACCCCATTGCTGTCCTTCTGCGATAACACCGCCCCAAGACCATACTCAGAGGCGTCCGCTGCTACCGTGGTGAGCCTACCCGGCACAAAATGATTTAACTTAACTGTTTTGACTAGTTCTTCCTTCAACCGGCTAAGAGCTCTTTCGCAGTCTTGGGACCATACGAATTTCACTCCTTTCTTCCTCAGCTTGTTTAGTGGAGCTGCGATAGTAGAAAAATTCCTAATGAACTTGTTATAATAGTTCACTTTTCCCAATAATGCTTGCAGCTGCTTCACGTCTGCTGGCGGTGGCAGTCGTAGGATGGCTTCTACGTGCTGGCTAGTGGGTGAAATGCCGGTGCTATCCAGCACGTGCCCCAAGAACACTACCTGGTCCTTAAAGAATTCACACTTGACCTTGTTCACCCTCAAACCATTGTCCTGGAGCACCTTAAATAAACTCTTCAAGTTTTCCTCGTGTTCCTTTTCCGTGCTCCCCGTGACTATGATATCGTCCAGGTAGTTACAACAGCCCTTCAGCTCTGCTGTCAACTGTTCTAGACAGCGCTGGAACAGTGCGGCTGCGGAATTTACGCCGAATGGCAGCCTGTTATATCTGAAGAGTCCTAACGGGGTGTTAATCACCAAAACTTCCTTGGCTTCCTGGTCGAGTGGCAGCTGTAGGTATGCGTCCCGTAAGTCAATTTTTGAGAATTGTCGTCCACCAGACAATTTATAGAACAGATCTTCCGGCTTCGGGATTGGATATTGCTCTACTTCCACCTGTTGGTTCACAGTACTCTTGAAATCACCGCACAATCTAATCGACCCATTGGCTTTCTTTACCACGACCAAAGGTGTGGCCCACTGGCTTGTTGACACTGGAGTGATAACCCCGTCCGCCTGCAGCCGTCTCAGCTCTTCAGCCACTTTTTCCCTGAGGGCCCACGGGAGTGGTCTCGCTTTGAAGAAGCGTGGCTTGTGCCCCTCCTTCAACTGGATGCTTGCTCGGAAGTGTTTACATTCCCCGAGCCCAGGAGAGAACACTTCCGGAAACTCTTGTTCTAACTTCCCGACGACCTGTGTTTCTTCTTGTAAGCTGCCCTTAGCGGCACTTTCCCCAACACCTTAATTGGGGTCCTGCCGAAAGCGTACAAACCTTTCTGCACCCTCTGACACCTGGGTGCCCCTAACCGCCGGTAGGTTTCTAAATTGATGAGTGTTACCGCGGCCCCTGTATCTAGCAGGAAATTCACCGGCACTTTTCCCAACTCAATTTTGACCATTAGTTTATCTTGCTTGCTGGTATCGAGCACTTGACTGATCATATCGATTTCCATGTCTTGCTCTTGTTTCTTGTACCGCTCCGCGTGCCTCTTTTTTCCGCATACTTCCCTAATGTGGCCCACTTTCTTGCACCAAAAGCACTGCGCGTTTCTGAACCTACATTGTTCTCTTGCATGTAACCTCTCACAGTTTTTACACGACTTCTTTCTTTGCACACTGTCACTGTCACTTCCACTGCCACTGGCTCTCTTGAACACTGGTTTGCCGCTGGGTCGGGGGTTACGCCTCCACTCACAGTGGTTGCCGCCTTTGTTGCGGTAACCTTTCCCGGCACTGTCACTATACTCACTGGAGTCACTGTCGGTCTCGTATTCTTTTGCCGTCTTTCCGCTGCGTACCGACCTACTGTTTTTGATGTGGTGCAAGTGCGATTCTGCTGCGATCTGGCGAGCTGTCTCACAAGTCATTTCGTACGTCTTACATAGGTTGTGTATTTCCTCTAACGAAGGGTTATCACTTTGTAAGGCTTGAAACCTAATTTTCTCTTCCGGTGTGTGTAGCACTACCATGTCCCTTATTAAAGTCTCCGCGTATGACACTTCCTTATCTGATGGCGGGCACTTGAACTGACAATGCCGCGCCAGCCCGGCTAGCTCTGTAATCCACTCACTGTGTGTTTGTCCCTCACTTTTTCTGCACTGAAAAAACTTGAACCTAGCTGCTACCACATGAGGCACTTTGTTGAAGTAATTGTTGAGCTTCTCTAGCATTTCTGCCCATTTGACACTCGATATTTCTCTCTCTGGGAACAGTTTTTTCACTAGGTTGGTCACCTTGTTACCTACGCAGCTCAAAAAGAACGCCTTTTTCATTTTCGCGTCTCCTACCTTGTAACACAGTAGGTGCTGCTCCAACCTGTGTATGTACTCGGCCCATTCCTCTGCGTCCGGCCGGAAACCAGGGAACTGTGGAGGGGAGCGGGCACTGACCGCCTCCAACAATGCCGCCATCTGCCTATCAGCCTGCTGTTGCTGCTGCTGCATCTGCTGTTGTTGTAGCTCGAGCTGCTTCTGCTGTTGTTGCATCTGTTGTTGCTGTTGTTGCTGCATCTGCTGTTGTTGCAACTCGAGCTGCTTCTGCTGTTGTTGTATCTGTGCTTCCGCCAGCTGCCGCTGCTGCTGCATCTGTTGTTGCTGTTGCTGCATCTGTTGCTGCATCAGCGTAATTAAAGTTGTTATTTGCTCGGACTCCATGTCGTTGTTTTCTCCTCGTCGCCAATTTGAAGTGTCCAAGTTACAAACACAAAGGTTCAATAAACAATTTATTGCCAAAAACCAAGTACAAAGCTTATAGTGCCGGGATATCCTGAAGAATTGGTACAGAGACGAAGCCGTGTTGTCGTAAGTCCAGAAGATGTACCAATGTATGCCGAGTCCACCGAGTAACCAGAAAAGAGAGTCCGTTGTCGTAGCGCTGTCGTCGTAATCTATCGCACTTCACCGTAATCACCACTTAACCACTGTCTCGACGCACTTTCACCGCTGCTCGCTCGCTCACTCACTGACTGCTGCCTCAGCTCCGCGTCGAGGTTTTATAGCCCCCCCCGGGCCGTAGGCCCGCCGACTGGCTGTGTAAAAGGGGCGGGGACGGATCTCGCCCCGCTCGCTCAGGCGTGGCGGCCGCACTCAGCCGCGCACCGCTGGCCCGCGCTTGCTG
>BLKR01013509.1:0-10899 GCA_011170035.1 Teleogryllus occipitalis | reverse complement strand
GCCCCTACCACGCCCCTACCACGCCCCTACCACGCCCCTACCACGCCCCTACCACGCCCCTCCTCCCACCGCCTACCCTAACTCCTTGCAATGATCTACCTCGCTATACTCCGCCCAGTTCGATTCCATACCGCCTCGTCCACCCCCACACCTCTCCGTCCTGCCCTCCCCGTCATGCCCAGCCCCGCCTCACTCCTTTAGGGCCCGTCCATCAAGTTCTCGTGTCCCAGCGCGCCTCGTTCCTTCCCACTCCGCCACGACATCTCACCCTGTACCTCTCCGCCTCGCTCCGCTGCCCCCCATGCCCCGCTCGGCACCGCCTCTACACTCCCGGCTCACGCCTCCCCACCACATCCCGATCCGAACCCTCGGTCCTCCTCTTCCCGATCCCTCTCGCCAAACGCTCCGCTCGCCCCGTCCCCTCCTCGCTTCAGACGAGGCCCGCAGCGCGGCTGCTCCTTGCCCCCGCGCCCCCTCGCCGCGCACCGCATCACCCCTCCCTCGGTGTCAGCCTCGCACCTTCTGGCGCGCTCACGCTGACCCACGCTGATCCCACCACGCTGCAGTGCTACGCATCATGCTCTCTCCGCCTGAAAGGCAGACGTGGCTCAGGGCAGCTACTGACGCCACTGCAGGGCCTCTGGCTGGGAGATCTGAGTTCGACGTCTGACCGTGGCAGGGTTTTCGACTCTAGATAGATAGCTAGGAAGAATTCTGCTGCTGTCCGGAGGAGATTCTAGAGAGCGGCTGCTCTGATCAATAGTTCTACGTGGTTTCTCCGATCAACTCCAGGAAGTACCCTAACAAATGGGCCACGGACCAATCATCCCTTCCTACTCATTATCTTATTTTCTCCTCTTACATACACTTACACACACATGTACTATGCTGTCACACATGTCGGGAGACCAGTCGGAAATAAGATCTTGTCCCGGTTGGACGGTGCCCCTGCTGGTGTCAGATACCTAGTTGGTGAAAACCCCGCAAGACAATGTGTGTGTCGACGCCGGATCTTACCATCTATCAGGGAAGATCCCACGAGAACAACAAGCACTACACTTGCGCGACTACTGAGCTTAGCTGTCGTCGTGCCCGAATACACCAATCAATCACAATTTCTGCCTGGCTCCTTTACACTTCGCTTGTTCCATCTCTTCCCTTTTATCTCGGATTTTCGCTTTACCTCTTCCCACCCACCTCCCTCTTGCACAACACCTATTCCCTATTTCATCGCCCTGTCTGTTCCCTCTCATCTCTTCTTACCCACTCATCTACTTGTATCTTTCTCCCTTACGATACTGCCTCATTTCTTTTCGTTTCCTCTCTCTCTCTCTCTCTCTCTCTCTCTCTCTCTTTTTCTCTCTCTCTTATTCTCTATTTTCTCATTCCTATATTTCTGGAAACTTTCGTTTCATCTTCAACTTCATTTACCATCCCCACTTCTCCAGTACCTCTGAACAATGACATTATTTCTATATGGACAATCTCGTTCGACTTACGTGCCTTCTCCGCCTCGCGAGGTGATTTGATTTGATTTATTGGGTCAAAAAACAGTAAAAACTGTGTATGACGTTTGGGGGAGAAGATGATCTGCGCTCGTTTTCTTGAGTACCAGAATTCCACCACAACATTTTAAAGATAGTTGAAATATTAATGTAAGTTCAAAACAACAACCACAATAATAATAATAATAATAATAATAATAATAATAATAATAATAATAATGATAATGATAATAATAATAATAATAATAATAATAATAATAATAATAATAATAATAATAATAATAATAATAATAATAATAATAATAATAATAATAATGATAATAGCAGCAATAATTATAAAATTTCAAAAACCGGGGATTAGTAACATTTGAAACGCTAGACATTTTCGTTCCCGAGTTGTATAAAAATTATTTGCAACAGTAAACTAAGTGCGGATTTGATTTTTCTACATTGCTAACAATACAATACTTCTACAATAACTCACTCTCAGCCCTACCACTACAAGCAAAAGGAGAGCTAAATAAAACGTTCTCCTAGTGAAGCTACATTTATGTCCAGAAGCAAACCAAGGGGCCATCTCAGCATGTGCTCAATAGATTAGGGAAACTAGACAAAAACCTGATCGAGATGGGGGTCATTGACCCGAAAGCTGACCCGGTGCCTGCCAGCTTCTTCTCACTGCTCTTCCTGCCTTCTCTCGCTCCGCTTATCTTATGTCGCTGCTCCCTCACCGCTGCCTACTCACTGTTTCTCTCACAGTTTCTACTCAGAGATTTCTGGACATCACTCGTTCCATTCTATACCTCTATCCCTTCGAATCCCCTTCTCTCAGGCGATAGATTTTTACTTCGTGTCCTCAGGCGGAAACTTCGGTGCACCTAAGTAATTCTCCGCAAATTTTTATTTCATACTTCCACATCTCCATAAAAACCTATATTCTCTATGAACCTTTATAGTACTTATTTATTTTGTCATTTTTCATCGTGAGGTATTTGTGGGACAACCTAACACACAATAACTTAAAAATGTTTTTCCCAGCGTGTTTCACCGGAATTGATCGATTTCCCTCCAACCACAAAAATCGCTCTTGCTGCCAATTCTACAACCCTACCTGGCAACCGTCGCTTGCATCGCAACCTCATTTGACGGGTTCTCAACCATAACAGGCTAAGTCCACTTTTCAAGAAAATTGTAATGCGATGATGTGGTAAAGGGAACCATCTTCTGTTCCTCGCTGAAGAGAACCAAGTTCTTAGTTCTCATATTCGAGCAGAGCGTATATTTTATTATCGATCGCGTAATTCAGTCGCTGCCTAGAGGAGAATCCTAGCTGGGATTGATTATCTGTTGAAAACTTTGAAGCTCAGTTTCTCAAAATTTTGGCAAATGGACTTGGTCTGTTTTGGTTGTGAAATCCCTCATTTTACGCTCTTGTCTTGTAGTTCGTTTAATTCACCGACTCCAACTCTTGTGCTGCCGACCAGCTTCTCTACTAACATTTCTGCCCCTCTTCGAGAGACCTGTCCTTTTGGCGCCGGATCCCTACCTAAACGACACTATTTCCACGTTCCACCCCGCCTACTCATTTTAGCACAGAGGCAGAATTATTGTTGACTTAGCAGCGACTCTGACCCAGAGGTTCTAGGGTTCGAGTCACGACGGTGGCGGATTTTCGATCGCGGAATTCAGTCGCTGCCTAGAGGAGAATCCTAGCTGCCGGCTGCTTTGATAGATCGTTTTCCGTGATTTCTCCGATCAATTTAGGGAAATTACCGAAGGTATACCGTAACAAATGAGCTAAGGACCACGCGTGAACTTTCTTTCCAATTCCTTGCCTCACCCTCTCCCCTTTCGTACAATCACTTACACTTACATGCCCTGCACTTACACGCATGTATGGAGCTTAGAGCTTGCCACGCTAAGGAGATATCTTTAGGGGAAATATCCTTCAAGCCGACGTGTAGGTCAGCGACGGGTCTTATCATTTAACGGAGAGGAACACCGCCACTTCCAGGGTTAAATTTTTTGATTGATTTTTTCGTGTTTCCGGGCGCGTCAACTGCTTTGGTCATTAGTCCGTGAGTGTAGTGCATGTTATTTCTCGGGAGATGACGGTGATCTTCCCCCGCTGGATGGCGAGATCCGGCGCCGACCTAACGTCGGCTAGTGGGGTTTCCCCTAACCAGAACTCTCCCACCAGCGGGGTATCGCCCCAGCGGGGACAAGCTCGTTGCTCCCGACCGGTCTCCCGGAATATGTGGTAGTGTAGTGCATGTTAGTGTAAGTGTGTGTGTAAGGGGAGACGATAGGACAAGGAAGAGGAAAGAGAGATCGCGCGCGGCCCGTGGCTCGTTTGTTAGGGTCCGGTATTCGCCTAGTGTTGATCGGAGAAATCACGGAAAACGACCGATCAGAGCAGCCGACCGCTAGAATTCTCCTCCAGAGAGCGACTGAATTCGACCTAGCTGAAAAGCTAGTGTCGAAAATCCTGCCGCCGTCAGGACTCGAACCTAGGATCTCCCGGTCAGAGGCGCTGCAGTGCAGGGTTAAAACATTCACTAAACTAATGGCATTAATGACCTTACCAGTTGACGCACCTGGAAACACCAGTAAACCAGTCAACCCCTCCCTAGATTACCCACCTTTCGCGCTATTCACGCCCTAAACTTCCTGCCTCGCTCGCTGTCCGCGTTCTCGACGCCCTACGCTCCGCATTCTGCCCTTTGCCCTCTAGTCCTCAACCTCCTGCCCCGCCCTCCCTGCTTCACCCGCTCTCTGCACTACTAGCTCCGTCCTCTGCGCCCCGCCCTCCCGGTCTCGCCCACCGCGCCTCGGCCCCCGCCTGCGCTGCCTGCCTTCTGCCCGAGTTCCGCTCTCCACGCCCCGCCCTCCCTGTCTTGCCCTCCGCGCCTTGCCCTCCGCGCCTCGCCCTCCGCACCTCGCTCTGCGCTGCCAGCCTTCTGCCCGGGTTCCGCTCTCCACGCCCCGCCCTCTGGGCGTCGCCAGCGCGTCGCGGGCACAAACCTCCCGCAGCCCGGCGCTGGCGCTCAAGTGTCGGCTCTCTGCATTATACACGACGTTTACGCCCCACGGCGCCAAGTGCCGCCTTCGCCGCCGCCGCAGCAGCTCCTCGAGAGCGCCGCCCGGAAGAACGAGCAACGCCCCCCTCCACCCCACGCCCCACAACCCTCCGCGCTTTGTCTGCCCCCCCTTGCCACAGCGCCTCGCCCTGCCTCATCGCGCTCGTTTCCTCCCAAGGCCCGCCCGTGTCCTTGTTTCTCCCTGTTCCTCAACACCCTCGTACATCTTGTAGGTATTTGGCATTTTGGGGTCGTATTAATCCGACTGTCACCAGAGCGGGGTTCCCAGGCCTGGGTCCTGTTTTTATTTATTATCCACGTCTGGGGATGAGGGAGATATGCGGTGAGCATAAGGCATTCCCTTCACCGTAAGTAGCATAAGTAGCCCGTCTGAGTTTCTCTTTCATCTGAGAGCTATAGAGACGGAGACGATTTTACTGAAAAAGCTACAGCTCTATTTTTGCCCCTACTGAACTGAGATCGTACCACGGAAAGCTAGCACGCTGTCCATGAGTCACCCGACAAGCTTCTTATAGCTTTATTTTTATGTTCCTAAAAGCCCCTGGAAAGTTCTATACTAATTCCGAAATTAACTAGCTTTCGTTTTCTTATCACTTCCTTCGGCCAACCCACTTTTTATCTTGCATCTTCCCTCGTCCATTCCCGTTTCATCCCGCTAGCTGGCACAGCCTTGATCCGCCGTCCCCCTCCCTCTTCAGCAAGTCTAAGTTTTTTCCCCTTGCGTCTCCTTCCCTTGTCTTCCTTTTTTGCACCGGCTCGTACCGTTCTGCTGTACGTCACCTAGCTCTACCTTTGTTTCTCTCTCCTTGCATTTTGGCTGAGTTCCATTCCGACACACCCCATTGCATTCAACGTCCGCTCTTGCTTCTCTCCTTTCTTTATAGTCAGAATTTTTGTTCCAAGTTTTCTTTCCTACGTTTTTTTCTCGTTTATTTTCGATCTCCATCCTGCAGAGTACATCTCCTTCCCTCTTTCGCATATCCGTCCTTCCCTCCCTTTCACTTTCTTAGACTCTGCCCGTCCCAGCACTCGCACCGCTCTAGGCCAACCCCCTCTTGAAATCTCCAGGGGTATTGTCTAGATCCCATCCACTTGCCGAAAAGGTTTCGTAATAAACTTGTAGTTGACATCATTATTTCAACTCCTAACACGACGTCATTGGAAGTGTCCGAATGTATATCTGGTATTTGACACTGATGATTATAAATCACGATTTCTGGGAAGCCAATTGAAAGGAAATATCGAAACAACTGAATTTCAAGTTAGGCTTTTTAATATAATCAATTATGTTTACTAATGTAGTGGGTTCAAATTTTATAAAGCTGAGTTGCACATGTGACTTTTCCTTGGTTCGTATTTCGGGAATAGTTTATATATCAGTTGAAAATCTTGATCTTAATTTAGTATGACGCAAAAATATATGAAGGTACCTAGAATTTCAGGAACGGGCAGTGAAGGGGAGGGGATGGTGGAAGCTTTCGGCACTAGTTGCGCCGTCTGACAGAGAACGCCTTTGTCATCTAGGGTTAAGGCGCCCTGTTCTGCCGTGCCACCGCACCCCACCCCGCGGTAGCCACTCCGCCGCCCGCACAGCGCGTCCCCGGGCCCCTAGCCCGCAGGCGTCGCGGTGGCCGGCGTCGCCCGGCGTCGCGAGGCGTCGCGGGGGTCGCCGCACAATTACGCAGAGTGTCCGGTCGCCGCGCTCCTGGCCGCGTGGCCGCACGCTGCGGCCGCTGCCGCGCTGGGCCCCACGCGCTGCTCCCGAGAGGGCGGAGGGCAGAGGGTGGAGAGCGGAGGACGGAGGATAGAGAGCGGAGACCGGGGAGCGGAGGGTGGAGAGCGGAGGGCGGAGGGTAGAGAGCGGAGAACGGAGGGTAGAGAGCGGAGACCGGGCAGCGGAGGGTGGAGAGCGGAGGGCGGAGGGTGAAGGGGAAAGGGTGGAGGATAGAGAGCGGAGGACGGTGGGTAGAGAGCGGAGACCGGGGAGCGGAGGGTGGAGAGCGGAGGGCGGAGGGCGGAGGGCGGAGGGCGGAGGGCGGAGGGCGGAGGGCGGAGGGCGGAGGGCGGAAGGTGGAGGGTAGAGAGCGGAAGGTGGACGGTGGAGGGCGGAGGGCGCCGGCCAGAGCGCAACCACCGAGTAACGACTGAAAGAAGACAAAGACCCAACGGCCCCCTACAATGTCAAAGATGATTAAATTTCGGACACAAAAAATAACTGTAATCATGTGATTGACTGTGCCATCTATTCAGGAAACCATTACTCTGTAACATGCCCTCAAAAACTTCCAACTCCTATTTGTGATAACTGCAAGGGAAATCACCGTGGGGATATTAGTAGTAACAACTGTCTTTATTTCGAAGAAATAAATGAAAAGAAAACCTCCACTTCAACCTTCAGAAATAGAAATACTCACCAACAGAATTCAGCACCTCCCCACTCAAATGAATCACTAGCTCACTTCCCAAATTTAGCGAAAACCCAACCACTCCATAACCTCTCTCCAATCAATAACAAAAACCATAACCAAAATGTATCCTCAAACCAATCAAACACCCACTCAAGAAATTATCGTCAAGCCTCCCTATCAGACAACTGCCTCATAAATAGTCATTAATTCAATATCATGTATCACAAACTTCATAAACTCTTTGATCCCTACCGTCATTTCAGGAATACAAAAGTCACTCACCTCGTTTCTAAGTAATAATAATGCAAATGCTTCTCTCTAAAAATTTAATAATCATTACTTGGAAATGGCATCCTAAATAAATAATCGAGTTAATAAACTTTTTGCATTCCTTCAAAATAGACGTAGCATGCATTATTGAAACCCATCTCAAAGCACGAAATAAACTTTACATTCCCGAATACACACTGTATAGAGCAGATAGAACAGAGAACAACGGCGGAGGAGTCCTAATCGTAGTAAAATCCACTATAGAGCACCACCAGATAAAAACCGCTCACACACCCGACTTGAAAACCATAGCAATTAGACTAATTATAAACAGTTTGAAACATAATATCAGCCTACAAACCCCCTACTACAAAAATAGTTGATGATAATCTACTATATTTATTTCAACCCCAGAAAAGTACATTAGTATTAGGAGATCTTAATGCCAAGAATACTAACTGGGGATGCCAAGCAAACAACCATGACGAAAAAATACTCGAATAAATAATAAATCAAACCAAATTAAAAATAACATCCACAACAGAACCCACATATTATCCTTACGACCGAATCAGAAATCCAGATATTCTCGACATAGGAATTACTAACTATAGCACTCAATTTTATTCAACACCGGTTTTTGGACTTGACTCGGACCACATACCAGTACTAATAACCTTCCATCAGCTGCCTTCACGTCATTTCCCAACGCCCAAACCCAACACACTGAAAATTATCTGGCCCAAGTTTCAGAACACAATAAGCAGTGCCATCCCCAAAATTAAAATATTAAATAGTCCAATTGAAATAGAAAATGCCGTAATGCAATAAACGCACTAATACATTCCACCCAACAAACTTCACATATTAAACTACAAAAACAATCCAAAAGCAACAAGGACATCATATTGCTACAGGGAATATTACATACCATAAAAATAGAAAACAAAACAAGAAGACTGTGTGCAACTTAAGAACCCCAGATATTAAGTCTGAACTCAATACAATTACCAATATAGTCAAAAGATTGATTAAAAAACCACAATACCCAACAATTCCGCTCCAAAATTGAATCGCTGAACTCCAAAAATAACTCAATATGGCTCTTTACCAAAAAATATTAAATTAAAAACAATAATCACTCCATTAAACCAAACAATAGGAAAAGCATACACTTGAATACAAAAGGCGGAAGAATTAGTCACGTATTTCGCCTCAAAGTTCACAACTAACACAACTCAACCCCCATCCTGAATATAAAACAATAACTACAGCATCAACACAATCAGTACATGGATCTCACTATAGAATTCACTACATATCTCCAAAAGAAATCACACAAATAATTAGAAAACGTCCAAATAAAACATCAACAGGTCACGATAAAATAAATAATTTGATTCTAAAGAAGCTACCCCCAACAACAGATTATATAAATAACATATACAACTCTTGTTTCAGAATAAGTCACTTCCCTTTTACCTGGAAACATGCAGTTATTATTCCAGTTCCTAAACCGAATAAAAACATTACAAATATCAGCAGTTACAGGCCAATAAGTTTATTAATAATGTACAAAAGTTAATAAAATTAATAAAAGTGCAAAACGTTTGAATAAATGTAGAGCCATTTTTGAGAAAATGGCGTTCGAGCGTTTCTGAAAATATGGAATTTTGAGTATATTTTCAGAAAAACTTTTGAGTTTTCGAGAAATTTCTGTTTTTTTATTGTTAAATATTGCACAATTTCACTCAATATTGAGCGAAAACGGCTAAAATTTTCAAAGACATGCGCATGACATTAATGAAAGAATTAAATATGGAAACCAAATTCCATTTGTACGAAAAATGTTTATCTTGAATTTTGTAGTTGTAAGAAGGCGCTGTCATTCCAAATTTTGCAATTTTCAAAAATTCTGAATTAACAGTGAAAATCCGGCCTACGCCACCTTCATAAGTGCATTTCGTTTTATTCTTACACGAAATGTAAAGAAAAAACTTGTAGCTCTTTCTGAGAAAATTTTGAAAATGTTCGTGGAGCTTCATTTTATCTTCTATTATTGTCCTGCCCAATACGATATTGAAACTGCATTGAGAGTGCGAACCTATTTTTCTATTTGTCTTGTTTAATTACATTTGAAGTATGTTAATAAAAGACAGTATTATTTTTCTTCACTTAATTGTTACATATGTAGAAATAACAAAGGAACAGAAAGTACTCGGAACTGGCTTTCATATTTCTTATTATGAAAAAAAAAATTCTAAAAAAAAAAAAAACTAGGTCTTCGTAATGTATAACGAAGACATATCTTTAGCCTAAGGAAACCTCAGATGTTTTCTTTCATTTTATTTCTGGTTTTAGCATGGAGATCCGTTAAATTGTAATACCGTGAGTTTCTCTTTCAGTTAACGCTTGTGTCACACAAGCGTTGCGTTGACGCGCGTCGCCTAACGCTGATGACATCATCTGCGTCGTACTATTAATTAATACTTTATTCTACTTACGACTAATTAAAGTTAAAATAGAGCGGCGGATTATCTGCGGATTATCTTCTCGGGGTTTCAAAAAGGTTTACAATATGTGGCTCCATTTAACAGTACTCTTCTGCAAAATATGATTACCGAGGAATAGTCGTTGCTGTCTCTGAAATACGGCAACAGGAAAAACGCGGCGCTTCGTCATGTCAAGAAATGCATTAAGAAAAGAACCCGGAAATAGACAGAGGTTTCCCTTTCGTGGGCGGTGAGGTTTGACTGTTTTTCACTCTGCTGCCTACGTCCCTCCTCATCCCTCCCGAAGTTTCTTTGCTTCTCTTAAGACGCCTCGCCTATTTCCTACTCGTATGTATCACTTTTTTTTGAAAATATATCTAAAGTTCCATTGCATTTAATTTCATTGAGAAATTTTCTTCGTGCAGCAAAATATTATGTAACTACAAGAATATTAGACTATCTGGAGATCCTGATAGTTATGATGTCATCTTTGTAAGCAGGAGGTTTGTAATACAGAGAATATATAAGAAAATCACAAGAACTGATTTTTACATAGTTTCTGACATAAATATTTATTTATTATTCTTTGTATTTTATTTATTAATAAGGTTAACTCCATTCAGTTATGACACACACGTGCTCTTAACGCTACAAGTACCAGCTTGCTTTAATGGAAGTTTTCGAGTTCATCTTTATTTTTACAGTTTATCCACAAGCAATCTGGAAGTAATAGGTGGGAACGGATGAAAATGGTTAATTCCGAAAATGATTCTTTGAAACAAGTGGTTCAAATTAATAATTCTCTATTGCAATGAGTTTCTAGAGCATGAAGCTATTATTATTTTATTATGAACAGTAATTAAAATATGACGAATACATGTACTGTTCTGGAAGAAATTATCATTATTAAGAGTAAGAGAAATGATAACGAAAGGAAGCAGTGTATCAGAGCCATAGCTCTGCCTGCAACATGCTTTTAGGAATTCTGCAGCTCCCTGGAAGTGGAGAGGACGGGAGCTTCTCTGGAGATGCGGGACAACCATTGTACGCAAATATTCATCCTCCGCTGCCAGGCAATACGGACGGGGTCGACAGGCGGGCGATGGGCTCGGGGGCGGGGCCG
>BLKR01013508.1:0-10909 GCA_011170035.1 Teleogryllus occipitalis | reverse complement strand
AGCGCCTTTGCAAGCGCCGTAGCCGAGCGCCTTTGAAGCTCCGGCAAGAATTGTTTTTTTACACCCAGGACTCCGAACACGTCGGTGTTTCTAGGGTATCTGTTTGGTGGGGGTGGAGGGAGGTGCGGTAGCGCCGCGAGACGCGCTGCACGGTTTTCCGCCGAGCGAATCGGAGGGTGGAGGGAGGTGCCGCCGCGAATACCTCGCAGGCGTACGTCCAAATGCGCGGAACCTGTTTAAAGTACACGCGATGTGTACGTTCACTCAGTGGAGGTGGGGGTGGGTGCCCAACAAAAAGATTTTATGCAGTCTTGCATAGTTTTTGGCTTCCCGATACGCAATTGGGGAGGAGGTCAAAATCTGGTAGCCAACTTTTCCCTTTCGGGTTGTGACGCGACCGATAGTGGCCAACTTCCCAGTGGCCTCTTCAATTGCTTTGGCGTGGTTTTTAACCGCATCTGGGTGTATTTGCAACTGGATGCGGTAGGGTCGTCTCGCCGGTCGTGAGGCGACCGCCGGTTCAGGTTCCGCGGGCGGGGCCCGCGCGGAGGCGCCCGCCTCGCCATTCGCATAGCGGGGCTGGCCGCGCTGGCGCACGGAGTCGGACTGCCAGGCGGCAGATTGCTCGCCGAGAGGAGGATGTGCTTCGGGGAGTGGAGTGGGAGACCGACGCGCTTCGGAGTCCGTGGGCGCCTTACCTTCCCTGCCGGAGCTCCCGTTCGCCGCCTCCGTCGTGGCGGCGGCCGCGGCGTTGCGGGCGGCTGCTTCCTGGGCGGCTAAGCTCTTCTTCTTCTTCTTCCCCCTCCTCTGCCCTCGTGGGGGATCCTCGGGCGGGGTTTCCGAAGGGCTGGGGTCGTGCTGTGCCTCATGGCCGCTGGCGGGCGCCGCGTCGGCACTGGGGGGCGGCGCAAAGCCCTCCGTGCGCGGTCTCTTTTCCGGAGGCGAGCGCGCCGGGGGCGAGCCCGCGCCCTCGGTCCCGGGTGCGGCCAGGTCGTTCGGCTGAGTGGGAGGGGCGGTTCCCTCCATAAGCCGCTCGCAGTGCGGAGCGTCTAAACCCGGCGTTGCTTCGGCCGGTGTAGCGGGGCCGCGTTGCCGCTTCTGCATCGATGCGGAAGTCGGGGGCGGAGTGCGCGCTTCGATCTCGCGCGCCCGCTCCCGAACAGTTGGGGAGTTGTTTGGTGGCGCCAGCGTCCTCCAAAAGTGGAGGAGCTCCGCTTCCTCGTCCGGGCGAAAGCCAAGAGCACCTCGTGGGGCACCTCGCTGCAGCAGTTTCCGGGAACTCCCAAGGGCTGTGCTACAGCCGGGAGCGGCGCCATTACGGCACTGCTCCAGGATTTTCTTCCATCTCGCGCCACGCGGAGTTTGATGCTCCGCCGCGGGGTTGTGATGTCGTCTCCTTCTCGCGGCGGCGGAGGCGGCGGCGGAGGTGGTGGGGATGGCACCACCGGCGGGGAGCTCGACATGCTGTCGTTGTCCTCCGGTTTGCTGTCGCTAGCGGGCGAGCATGGCCCGCCTGGTTCCCCGGATGGCCGGCCCACGGAAGCGGAGCTCAACCGCGGCCACAAAGACACTTACCGCGCGGGCGGTGAAAGGCGGCGAAGGGTCGCCTGGCGGAGCAAGGACGGACACGTCCGTACCCTTCGACTGCCTGTACGAGAATCATTAAGGATTTCAGAAACAGGGCAACTGCGTAGGCGAGAAAAAGTTACTTGTTATTACGTAGTCCACAATTAAGAAATCGAAGAAATCCTTGCAGGAGAGTGAGTCAGCAAGAATAGAGGCAATTTTAAGAAACGATCATAGTAAATCAATTTGTGACGTTATCAGATCTTTGCGTAATAAAATAAATGCAAGTAATGCAATTTCAGCAGACGCGTGGGAGCAGTATTTTTCACGGGTGCTCGCAATAGCGAATATTTTCACTGACCGGGGTGTCCATGAATTAGACAAACCTCTAACCTGAAATGAAGTAAACAGGGCTATTCTAGCCATGAATAATAAGAAGGCAGGCGGCGGACGGCTTTCCGACAAAATTTATTTCGGAATTGTGGCACATTGACCCAGATAGTATTCTGAATTTATTTAATGCAATTGTTAATTCCGTATCGTATCCAGAAACGTGGAGTACAGCTATCCTCCAACTGGTCTTTAAGAATAAAGGGGATACGAATTTCCCACAAAATTATCGCGGAATTAGTCATTTACCAGCGCAGAGCAAACTATTCTGTAAAATATTCAACGGGCGACTGAGTGAATAAGGGGAAAAGTAAAGTAAAATATCAGAATTGCAAGCAGACTTTAGGAGAAGCTTCGCGACCACCGATAGATTATTACAATAATCTGGTAGAAATAATCTGATCTGATCCTAGTTCTCTTCCATCCTCCGGAACCCCTTTGGACCCAATTACCTTATCCCCTGAACCTAATCCTTCTACTACCTCTCCCATTATTCATTCCCCTACATCTGTAACCCCTCCTTCCTCACCCCCTAACACTGCTGGGACACGATACTTCCTTCGACCACGCACTCGAGGTAAAAATGAGATAAATAAATAGCAACTAGAGTCAGATGCAGCAGAAAAGCATCCGTGTAGGTACATGCAAAATATTCAAATAATGCATCATAATGTGCAATCTCTTTCAAATAAAATTGAATTTATCGAGGCAGCATTAGAGTGTGATCTCAGTCAAAAAGATGTTCTTTGCTTTACAGAACATTGGTTATCTCATAATGATCTAAACACACTCCAAATTCCTAGTTTTTACCTTGCAGGATCTTATTGTAGAGCAAGGGAATCAAATAAAGGCCCTGCTTACGGAGGTTCGTGTATTAATGTAAGAAATAATATTGATTCTACCTTCTTGTCAGAATTCAATTTATATGCAGTTGAAAAAGTTTTTGAAATAACAGTTGTACATCTTACTACGCTCAAAATTATTTTACTTTGCATCTACAGACCTCCAACAAAGCAAGCTTTAGATTATTTCTATTTCGTAGAAAATCTAGAGATAACTCTGAACAAAATTAGTAATCTCTCTTTTAAATCCATTGTTGTATGTGGAGATTTCAATATTGATTTTCTGAGCGAATCCCACGAAAAAGAGCAGTTTCTCAATTTAATTCATTCTTTTAATTTAGATATTACAGTGAACGTACCTACACGGAATACTCTTAAATCACAATCAGCAATAGATCAAATTATAATTAACAAAACCACAACTAGATATGAAATAATAACGAATAATCTAGGTTACAGTGACCACGATGCACAAATTCTTACAATTACTAATAACATGAATACTGACACAATAAATAAAACACGCATGTGCAGAGCATTTACTACAGTTAACATAAAGTTATTTACGGACTACTTGCTGAAAGAATCATGGGAGGCAGTTTATAACGCTATTGACACAAATGAAAAATATAATTTATTTTTCTCAAAGCTTTCATTTCTCTTTAACGCATGCTTTCCTATTAAAAAGAGAAAATTAAACATTTCACGAAAAAGTAATACTTGGATCACAAAAGGAATTAGAACATCGTGTAAAAATAAACGTACTCTCTACTTTATTTCTAAACGTCATGACGTATCTCAAGATTTCCTTATCTACTTTAAAAAATACAAAACATTGTTACGAAAAGTCATAAGGCAGGCTAAAATCATGAAAAACGATCAGGATATTTTGAACTCAAATAATAAAACAAAAGCAATGTGGAATATAATAAAAAATACTACCAAATCAACTAGAAAACCCGTAGAGAATGTTGTTTTAAAATATAACGATATAAATGTGAACGATCCGGCAACAGTGGCTAATCTCTTTAACCAATACTTTTCGAGAATTGCTGCCGATCTCACTAAGGGTCTTCAGGCACAAAATTCAAAAACAGACAGTTCACCCAAAATTTTAGACACAATGTTCGTTTCCGAAACTTCTTCCTATGAAATTCTCAAAATAATCGGTAAACTAAAAAATAAATATTCGTCCGGTTTAGATGAATTCCCGGATTCTTTGTTAAAGACTTGTGCGTATGCCATTATACACCCGTTAACTCACATATTTAATGCATCTTTATGCACTGGAACGTTTCCAGATATTTTCAAAACAGCTAAAATTAAGCCGCTTTTCAAAAAAGGCAACAAAAATGAAATTCAAAATTATCGGCCCATTTCTCTTCTATCAGTTTTTTCAAAAATATTAGAGAGACTTTTTACGTACGAATGGAAACCTTTCTCACTAAACACGACGCGCTTTCAGATTGCCAACATGGATTTAGAAAATCAAAATCAACGGAAACAGCTATATTTTCTTTTCTTAAAGATGTCACCTCATCATTGGATCAAAACGAGGCACCTATTGGATTATTTTTAGATCTCTCAAAAGCTTTTGACGTCATTGATCATGACATTTTACTTTCCAAATTACCTTCATATGGAATTCGTGGTATTGCTCTAGATTGGTTATGTTCGTACCTTAAACAACGATTTCAGAGAGTTGAAATACCTTACTGGAATGATGGAACATTACGTACGCACCTTTCCGACTCTTTGCCCATTGCATGTGGAGTTCCTCAAGGATCGATTTTAGGCCCTATTCTGTTCCTACTTTACGTAAACGATATGCCCTCGACGATTCGAAATGGAAGAACGGTTCTCTTTGCGGATGATACGAACATCCTTTGCAATAAAGAAACCGTAAATAGTACAATATCAGATGTCTCAAATTGGTTCCGAAATAACAAATTAATAGTAAACGAAAAGAAAACGGTTTTAATGCAGTTTTCCATTTCAAATAAACAATTCTCTGAAGTATTGAAAATGAACGGTGTACCATTGACTGATGTTAAGGCAACAAAATTTTTAGGTCTCTCAATTCAGTCAAACCTTAAATGGAACGTCCATTTAAATGAATTGAACACAAAATTAAGTTCATTATGCTACGCGTTCAGAATTCTTGCAAATTCAGTCAGCCTTCATACTGCTCGTTGTGTATACTTCGCGAATGTTCATTCCCGCCTGAGATATGGCATAATATTCTGGGGAAATACATCTTATAGCTCCCAGACTTTTAGATTACAAAAACGAATTGTACGAATAATAACCAAATCCCACCCACGTGATTCATGTAAGCCTCTCTTCATTAATCTAGGAATTCTACCATTACCGTGTCTTTTATTTACGAATCAGTGGTTTTTGTAAAAAATGACTTGCTTAAGGGCGGGAATATATTTTCAGAAAATGCCGAAGTCTATTACTATAACACTCGACGTAGAAATCATATTCATCAGGTGACAGTATCAACAGCTCATTACAAAAAATTCACATACAATACATGTACATTATTTTACAACACTTTGCCAGATGACATTAAACGATTAAATTCAATAGAAAAGTTTAAATCACAAGTGAAATCGTTTCTGCTGCATAACTGTTTCTATACAATTAGAGACTATACTGAGCATCACAAGAAAAGTAACATTAATTTTAACAATGATACATAATGCATTAATTACCATTTGGACTGTATAAATGAGAATAAACAACCTGTAACAACTATTGTAACACAGCTTCCGGGTCAATGACCCCCATCTCGATCAGGTTTTTCGTCCAGTTTCCCTGATCCATTGAGCAAATGCTGAGATGGCCCCTTGTTTTGCTTCTGGACATAAATGTAACTTCATTTTCTGTGCACGTCTTCTAGAATTCAGTGGGAAATACAATTATTCAAATTATCGTTTCCATGTTGTTGCGGCAGGAAGTAATAAGAGCCAAAATGTATTGCTTATTTATCTTTGAAAATAGATTTTATTACATGGGAGTTTTTTTTGTTGTTTTTTTCTCCCTTTCAAAATTCAAAATTTATTGCTTATTTACCCTTGAAAATAGATTTTTTTACATGGGAGTTTTTTTTCTCCCTTTCAAAATTCAAAATTTATTGCTTGTTTATCTTTGAAAATAGATTTTATTACATGGGAGTTTTTTTTTCTCCCTTTCAAAAATTCAAAATTTAAGTAGGATATGACTTAGTGTAGGGATCACAGAATTTTGAAAATGTGCACACAATTCTCTTTTCCCCATAGCACGTCATACGCAGGTTTAACTGTTTTTTTGACGTTAAATAAATAAATATAATTGGGGTTTTGATTTATTATCATATGGTTTAATTTTATTCAGATATTGAGTTTGTGGACTAATAATTATGGCTAGAGTTTCAGTTTATCATTATAGTTATTATAGGAATTATTTTATTTTCATAATTTTTTTTTTTTTTGATGTTAATATTAATATGTGTTTTTTCCAGTATTTATATGTTATCTTTTTACATTTTTTTTTTGAAAGACGATTGATTCCTACGTTGTTTTTAATTTTGGGATGAGGTTATCAACCTGAACGTGTACAGGCTGGTGTTTATTTATTATTTTATACATTATTAGCATCATTACCTTTATTAGTTAGTTTATTAAGTTTTTATGCTAGAAATGGTACTTTGTATTTATATGGGGTTTGGGGGGATGAAATTATAAATTTATATATTTATTTAAGAATGATTGTGGCTTTTTTAGTTAAAATACCTATATTTATGGTTCATTTATGATTACCTAAGGCTCATGTTGAGGCTCCTATTTCTGGTTCAATGGTATTAGGTGGTGTTTTATTGAAGTTAGGTGGTTATGGTTTAATGCATATTTTTAGTATTATAACATTATGTTGTATGAAGTATAATTATATTTGAATTGGTATTAGATTAGTTGGGGGATTTTTAATAAGTTTGGTATGTTTACATCAGGTTGATTTAAAGTTTTGAATTGCTTATTCATCTGTTGTTCATATAGGTATGGTATTAAGTGGGTTAATGACTTTGAATTCTTGAGGTTTTTTGTGGATGTTTTTTAATGATAATTGGGCATGGTTTATGTTCATCTGGTTTATTTTGTTTATCAAATATTGTATATGAACGGTTAGGGAGTCGTAGTTTGATTATTAATAAGGGATTAATATGTTTAATACCTAGATTAACATTGTGATGATTTTTGCTTAGTTCTTCTAATATAGCAGCTCCTCTTTCTTTAAATTTGTTGGCAGAAATTAGATTAATTAATAGAGTAATAAGATGGAATTGACTAAGAATATTAATGATTGCTTTTATATCATTTTTTGGTGCTGCTTATAGATTATATTTATTTTCTTATAGCCAGCATGGAATGAATTTTTCTGGTTTATATAGTTATATTAATGGTTATTTTCGTGAATATATGTTGTTATTTTTACATTGATTTCCTTTAAATATGTTGATTTTACGAGGAGACTATTTTTTTCTTGTGTTTAGCTTTATTAGGTTAATTAGAATGTTGATTTGTGATATCAGAGGTATATTATGAATATATTAGGCTACTAATTATAATAATTTTATTTGTGGATTGTCTTTTGTTGTATTATTTATTGTATCAATAATTATATATTTTTTTGGTTTGTTTGTTTGTGTAAATGATTATGTTATTTTTTTGGATTGGAATATTGTATCAATTAATTCTTGTAGAGTTCTTCTTGATTATAAGTCATTATTGTTCATAATATTTGTGATGTATATTTCTTCTTTAGTTATCTATTATAGAAATATATATATATTGGGGGATGAGAATTTATCTCGTTTTCTTATCTTAGTATTAATATTTGTATTATCAATAATATTCTTGATTATTAGACCTAATTTAATTAGAATTTTGTTGGGATGAGATGGATTGGGGTTAGTATCCTATTGTTTAGTAATCTATTATCAAAATGTAAAATCGTATAATGCTGGTATAATTACAGCTTTATCAAATCGTATTGGTGATGTAGCTTTGTTATTATCTATTGCTTGAATAATAAATTATGGTAGTTGAAATTATTTATATGTTAATAATTTAGATGGATTAAGTGATGAAATAAAGTATTTAATTGTTTTGGTTATTTTGGCAGCTATAACTAAGAGAGCTCAGATTCCTTTTTCTTCCTGACTTCCTGCGGCTATAGCTGCTCCTACTCCTGTATCTGCTTTGGTTCATTGATCTACTTTAGTAACAGCAGGTGTTTATTTATTAATTCGATTTGGAATAATTATTGAATTATATTCAATAAATAACTTTATTTTATTTATTGGTTGTTTAACTATATTTATAGCAGGATTGGGTGCTAATTTTGAGTTTGATTTAAAGAAGATTATTGCTTTGTCTACATTAAGCCAGTTAGGTCTTATGAGGAGAACTATTGGTATGGGTTATTATGATTTAGCTTTTTTTCATTTATTAACTCATGCTTTGTTTAAAGCTTTATTGTTTATGTGTGCTGGTGTTATTATTCATGGTTTTAATGATCTTCAAGATATTCGTGGTATAGGGGGAATTATTAATCAAATACCTTTGACTTCTGTATGTTTTTTAATTTCTAATTTGGCATTATGTGGTATACCTTTTTTGTCAGGGTTTTATTCTAAGGATTTAATCTTAGAATTGAGACTAATAAGAAATTTTAATTTATTGATTTTCGTATTGTTTTTTCTTTCTACTGGATTAACAGTTTGTTATACTTTCCGATTAATTTATTATGTTGTGGTAGGTGAATTTAATTTTAAAAGAATACATTGTTTGGGTGATGAAAATTATGGGTTTATTGGTCCTATATTTATATTAGTATGAATATCTGTAATTGGTGGTTCGTTAATATCATGAGTAATAAATTATACTCCTGTAATAATCTGTTTACCTTTTTATATAAAAATTTTAGCTTTAATAGTAAGTTTAATTGGTGGTTGAATAGGTTTTGAATTATCTTTAATAGTAAATTATAGTAGATTTTATTTTGATAAAAATTATTTAGTGAGATTTTTGGGTTCAATATGATTCATACCTTATATTTCTACTTATATGATTAGTTCTTTTCCTTTATATAGTGGGTTAAAGATTGTTCGAGTTATTGATTGTGGATGAAGTGAGGAGTATGGAGGTCAGGGAATATTCATATATTTATATAAAATAAGAATAGTAAATCAAGAATATCAATTTAATTATTTTAAGTATTATTTATTGAGATTTATATTTTGAATATTTATTTTTATAGTATTTTTGATTTATACAGTATATTACTTGAATAGCTTATGAAGAGTATAACATTGAAGATGTTAGGGAGATATTATCTTTAGGTATTAGTATTAATTGAAACCAAAAAGAGGTATATTATTGTTAATAATATCATTGAATTTATTTTCCAATTAAGGAAATAAGGTGTTCAAGAGTGAGCTGCTAACTTATCTCTTTAGCGGTTGAATTCCGTTGTTATTTCTAATTTATATAGTTTATAATAAAACGGTATATTTTCATTATACAGAAAATGTTTTCATATTTATAAATAACTAAGGATTAAATAATCTTTCTTTCAGGTTGAAACTGAATGCATAATTGCTTCTTAATTGAGATTAATTGAATTAATCAATACCTTTTGAATGCAACCCAAATATTATATTTAACTATAATCCCTATTCTGCTCATTGTAAAGCTCCTTGATTTCATTCATGATATAGTCCAAGGAGCAAAATTAAGATTAAAAATATAAGTGTGAAAATTCAATATAGTGGATTAGATGATATTTGAATAATTATAGCTGGTACAGTTAGGGCAATTTCTACATCAAAAATTAGAAAAATTACTGCGATTAGGAAAAATCGTAAAGAAAAAGGAAGACGGGCTGATCTTTTTGGATCAAATCCACATTCAAATGGGGAGATTTTTTCTCGATCTAAAAGTCTTTTTTTTGATAAAATTAATGATAAGGATATTAGGATAATTGATAGGATAAAAGTAAAAATAGTAATGATAGAAATAATTAAAATTATTTATTTTGAAAATCAATCCATTTGATTGGAAGTCAAATATACTATATATACTTAATAAATATCTACCTCATCAGTAAATTGAAATATATAAAAATAGTCATACGATATCTACGAAATGTCAATATCATGCTGTTGCTTCAAATCCGAAATGGTGATTAGATGAAAAATGAAATATAATATGTCGTATTAAACATACTGATAGGAATGTTGTACCAATCCATGGAATCCTGTAGCTATAAAGAAAGAAGATCCGTAGACTGAATCTGCAATAGTAAATGGGGCTTCGATATATTCGTATGCTTGCAAGATAGTAAAGTATACTCCCAAAATGATTGTTAATAATAAACCTTGAGTAGTTTGTCTATAATTATTTTCTATTAATCTATGATGAGCTCATGTTACTGTAATTCCTGATGCAAGAAGAATGGCTGTATTTAGTAAGGGAATTTGTATAGGATTAAATGGTTTAATACCTGACGGTGGTCATGTTATTCCTAATTCAATGGTGGGAGCTAATCTTCTATGGAAAACTGCTCAGAAAAAAGAAATGAAGAAGAATACTTCTGATACAATAAATAAGATTATTCCTCATCGTAATCCGAAGTTTACAACGGATGTATGTATTCCTTGGTAAGTTCCTTCTCGTGTAATATCACGTCATCATTGAATTATAGTTAATAGGGTAATTAAAACTCCTGTTGAGATAATAATAAATTTATATTGATGGAATATTCTAATTAAACCTGCTGCTATTGTTATAGCTCCAATAGCGCCTGTAATGGGTCATAGACTCATATTTACTAAATGGAATGGATGATTTTGATGTGTTGACATTAATTTACTTCTCTAGATATAATGTAGTTAGAACAGCAAACACATAAGATTGAATAATAGAAACTGCTAATTCAAGAACCAATAGTAGAATTTGTGATAAGATAAGAATTTGAATTAAAATGGTTGAGTTTATAATTATGGGTCCCGTATTTCCTAGTAATGTTAATAGAAGATGCCCTGCAATTATATTTGCGGCTAATCG
>BLKR01013507.1:0-10913 GCA_011170035.1 Teleogryllus occipitalis | reverse complement strand
GGCATGGGCTGCGCGTACCCGCCCTGGTCGACCGGCTTCGGCGCAAGCGGCGTACTCGGGCTTGCGGGAAGGTGGCGGCGTGGCTCTACTCTGCGCAACTATTTTGGCCACACTCCTCGTGATAGGTGGTGTGGAGCAAAATCCTGGTCCCGCAGTGCAGGTGGCAGAGGCGTCGTGCTCCAAGTGCGAAAGGAGCGAGCGGAGAATGCGAAGACTGGAGGCGGACTTAGCGCAGGCTCACAAACATATTGGAGAACTGACGTTAAGGATCCGGGAGTTAGAAGACGTCAGCAAAGGAACGGAAGGGAAAAGTGTACTTGAGAAAGAGAAGAGTAACGTGCGTCCAAATAGAAGTGAGCCTTTTCAGACAAATGCTCCGTTCAGTAAGGTGAAAGTGCTAGGCGATTCAATGCTGCGACAGCGGCGGCGTTTTGAAGAAAAAAGGTGCCGACGTATCTTTTTTCCCCGGCGTAGATATTGAACAAATGACCTCTGTAGTTCATAAAGCTAAACCAGATGAACAAACAGAGGTGGTTTTGATTCACCAATACGCGGAAACGGCAACCAGTTTACGACACAATCAACCAATGTGTCAAACTAGGGCATGCCATTAGAAGTAAATTTAAAAATGCGAAGGTCATTGTTTCCGGAGTTATGCGCCGGAATGATGTCCACATTACTAAAACACGGGACTTGAATTGTGGCTTGCGGTGGGCATGCGAGAAATTTGATGGGCTGTTCGTTGATCCCAATTACTGGCTCGGGCACGAAGACCTTGGACGGGACGGCCTTCATCTCAACTCCCGAGGTGCATGGAAGCTGGGATGTCTTCACGACCAAGTAATACAGTCGCATTTACTTGGAAAGTGGCCGGAGGAAGGAGTAGTAGTAGCGCCATGTACAGTGATGGTTTCGAGAAAGGAAGCGACGCGTTTGGTGACTGCTGCGGGGGAGGTGACGGAGACTACGCGTGTGACTGCTGCGGGGGAGGTGACAGAGACTACGCGTGTGACTGCTGCGGGGGAGGTGACAGAGACTACGCGTGTGACTGCTGCGGGGGAGGTGACGGAGATGTCGCGAGTGACTGTTACGGGGGTGGTGACGGAGACGACGCGTCTGGTGACTGCTGCGGGGGAGGTGATGGAGGCGACGCGTGTGACTGCTGCGGGGGAGGGGACGGAGACGACGCGTGTGACTGCTGCGGGGGAGGAGATGGCAGTGACCGCGGCGCAGGAACCTAGGAAGGATGCATGGGACCTGAACACTGACTTTCAGGTGAGGAGAGGCTTCACTAGATTGTTGCAGGTGAACTGTCGAAGTATCGTGAATAAGGAAACCGAACTGTGGAATTTAATTGAAGCATGTGATCCTGATATCGTGATAGGAACTGAATCTTGGCTTTCGGACGCGGTAGCAAACCCGGAAATTTTTCGTTCAGACTACCTTACGTTTAGGAGAGATCGCGAAACCAGAGGCGGTAGTGTTTTTATTTGCGTAAAAAACACTTTTAATATCAAATCAAATTGGGTTGATAAAGAATTTGAAATGATGGGTGTAGAAATTTTTTGTTCGGGAAGTATCTTAGAAATAATTGCTTGCTATCGTCCGCCGGGCAATAGTTATGAAATCTTAGGCGCGCTCTATGAAAGAACAAAAAATATAAATAGCCGTCATGTAGTCATTGCTGGAGACCTAAATCTCCCAGACGCAAATTGGAAAGGGATTGTTTGCGAAGGGAAAGTACAACAACTAGTTAACAGACTTGTCTGGGACAGCGGATTAGCACAGGTAGTAGACCGGCCCACCCGACAGGACGCGATTCTGGACATTTGCCTAATTAGACCGAAGGATTTATTTTTGTCGTGTGACGTTTTAGAAGGCATAAGTGATCATAAAGCCGTTTTAGTTGATTTACAGTTAAGTATTTCAAGGAAAAATATTGCGACAGGTATTCTAGTGAGGGAATACAAGAAAGCGAATGTAGCAGAGTTTCAAAATTACTTAAGAGAACGGTATGGTGAATTCCTTAGTATAGGAGGAGGAATGGAAGAAATATGGGAAGCGTTTAAAAATATTCTAGTAAATGCGAGCAGGCATTTGTACCAAGTAAATTGTTAAAAGCAAAATGCGATCCGGAATATTATAATGCGAAAATCAGACGGTTGAAAAGAAAAACCAGAGAAGCGTTTAGCAACAGACACTGTAGTGAAAACCATATGACATTATTTCGAAATTATTCAAAAGCTTTGAGGAAGGAAAAGAAAATCGCAGAGGAACATCATTTAACTCATATTCTTGATGCGGAGGGCAGTAAAAATTGATCGGCATTTTTTAAATACGTTCGTAGAAGGAAGGGAAATAAAGATGAGATTCCAGTTGTTCGGGTTAATAATTCGCCAATATCGGACGATTGTGAAAAACTAATGCTTTTAACGCGTATTTTAGCTCCGTTTTCAAGCAAAAGTCAAATTGTATTCAGATACCATCACTGTCAGATAGAAGTCTTTTTCATATTAATGTAAATACTTTGCGGAAAAGAATAAAATTAATGAAGAGAGGGAAATCACGAGGCCCGGATTATATTTCCACGGACGTCATTAAATTAGGTGGAGAGGCTATTATACCATATTTAATTAGGTTATTTCATGTATCGATAAACAACGCTTGCGTACCGGAAGATTGGAAGCTGGCTCTCGTCGTGCCTATTTTTAAAAGTGGCGACAAGACATTGCTTAGTAACTATAGACCGGTAAGTCTTACATCAGTTGTATGCAAGCTTATGGAACATCTAATTTCTAGCTATATCAGGAAAGAATGGGAGGACAAGCAATGGCTTTATCAGGGTCAACACGGTTTCAGGAATGGTTTTTCGTGCGAAAGTCAGCTAGTCTCACTTTTACAGGACCTAGCCGACGCAGTTGATGAAGGTGGTAGGGTCGACGCGATTGTAATTGATTTTGCCAAAGCTTTTGATGTTGTTCCACACGATCGTCTTGTAAAGAAATTAATAGATTCGGGTTTAGACACTAGAGTGGTAGCGTGGATAAACGAACTACTTCGTGACAGGACACAAAAGGTCCGAATCGGAAATTACTTTTCAACTTCGCGAAACGTCACGTCAGGAATTCCACAAGGGAGTGTCATCGGCCCACTCATGTTTATTGCCTTCGTTAATGATTTACCGACAAGTTTAGTATCTAATGTACGACTCTTTGCAGATGACTGCGTAATTTATAGAATTGTTAACTCGGAGGAGGACGAGAATATTTTGCAGCGAGACTTGGACAAATTACATATCTGGACGGATACAAACGGCATGGAAATAAATAGTTCAAAGAGCAAATCCATCACGTTTGGTAGGGGTCGAAGTTACAATGAAACCGCGTATAAATTGAATAATAATGTTATACCTTGAGTCACGTCTTGCAAATATTTAGGAGTTCAGCTAGACAGTAAATTGACATGGGAAAATCAAGTAAATTTCGTTGTAGGGAAAGCATGGAGATCTTTGCATTTTATTATGCGGATTCTCAAAAAGAGTTCAGTGAGTGCCAAAGAACTGGCATATTTGTCATTAGTGCGACCCATATTAGAATATGGCGCGATATGTTGGGACCCATACAGACTTTTGCAGCAAAGAAATCTAGAAAAGGTTCAGCGTAGAGCTTCAAAATTTGCTTTCAGGGGTACCAGGAATAAAGTATGGGAGTCACTGGAAACAAGGAGAATGAAATCGCGTCTCTATGCTATGTACAAAGCGTACACAGGCTTTCGACCGTGGAAAGAAATTCAAAGTCGATTAGGGAAACCTACATATTTCGGCAGAGCGGATCACATGCACAAAATTCAGACAAGAATTCAGAAAACGGACGTTGGGAAATATTCATTCGCGAATCGAACTATTAGAGACTGGAACGACTTGCCTGTGACAATCTTTGAACCCTTCCCTCATGATGTCAGCAAATTTAAAAATAAATTAAATTCCTAGATGTTTATATGTGTCTTATTACCTCCTATGTAAAGTATGTTATATTATAACTATTATTATTATAACATTATTATTATTACTATTACTATTATTATTATTATTATTATTATTATTATTATGTGCAGTGGCGTGTAGTGTAGTGCAGTGATGTGAAGTTGAGGGAAAAGAGTGTGTCAGAATCACATTAAAATGTGATTGGCAGTATGGTGAGGTGAGACGAGGCGACGTGAAGTAAAATGAAGTGATGTGAAGTGAAATGAAGTGAAGTGAAGTGAAGTGGAGTGCTATGGAAGCTTGCACGGTGAAATGTTTATGTTAATTTGTAAAGTGTGTAAAATTTGTAAAATTTTGTATAGTTGTTAAGTTTTGTAATGTTTAGTTAGTGTATTCTGCCACCAAGTTCTGGAACTTATTTGCAGAATTAGTAATAAATCTATCTATCTATCTATCTATCTAATCTATCTATCTAATCAATATCAGGCGAATACCGGTGCAGTATCCTAAAGAACGGACCAGGGACCGCATGCTATCTTTCCTTCCTTTTGCTTGAAATATCCTCACCCTTTACTTACATACACACTTTCATCCTGTACACTACCCCACATGACGGGAGAACGGTTGGGAGCGTAGAGCTTGTCCCGGATGGGGCGGTGACCTGCTGATGGGACCCCTGTAGTCGACGGTAGGCCAACGCCGGATTTCATAATGCATAGGGGAAAGATCACCGG
This sequence comes from Teleogryllus occipitalis, assembly GCA_011170035.1. Classification (NCBI taxonomy): domain Eukaryota; kingdom Metazoa; phylum Arthropoda; class Insecta; order Orthoptera; family Gryllidae; genus Teleogryllus; species Teleogryllus occipitalis. The sequence continues at coordinate 6,197 of BLKR01013507.1, read as the reverse complement.
CCCCACCTCCCGATGAAAGAATATGCACTCCACTTACGGGACTAGTGACCTTAGCCGTTCGCGCACCCGAAATCACTTACCAATCAATCAATCGATCGACACGTAGGACGGGTTTCATGTTCTAGCCGGGAAGGAACATCGCAACTTGCCGGGATATAACATGTAGTACTCTTAATAAACACTATCTAATGCAGTTGACATCCCGGAGACATAAGATATTCAACTAATCATTGAACTCTAGCGTTATGAGATCCACATCCAATGGCACGTGATTTACAGCGCATAAAACCAAGACGTTACAAATATTCTAAAATTAATTATTTGTTTAAAATTTCGTTGCGCCCTTAATTCTATTTATGGACGCAACGCGTCTCTTCGCCCCTGGTCGAGCGTTGAGCGCGGAGTAATCCTCCATTAATATCTGTCCTTCTGTACTTCAGTGGACGCTGTATTTTTATGTCTCGTCTTGTCTCGTGTAGTCAGTTGTCAAAGAGGACCGCCAGGTAGCATCTCCGCGCACGTACCTCTTACTTCACGCGCCCCTGCGTCACTACCCAGCGGCCAGAATTGGGAAGGAGTTAGGAAAGGGGTAGGGTTTAGGACACTTCACAGGGGTTGGACTAGCCCTTGTGAAGCGGCCAAACTCGTTTTGTTGGGACATATTTCACATGAGATTCGACAGGAATCGAACCCGGACCTCAGTGGTGAAAGGCTAGCGACTTCGCTATGTGTCTCGAGCGAGCTCTTTCCGTTTATTATTTCGTTTATTTTCCGTGTATTATTTCGTGATGGAACAATGTAGAGAACTAGAAATATTAGAACACCGTAGTGTATAAATATCGATCTTCTGCGGCTGCGGAGATGCTCAAAAGTAGTACTGAGTGAAGAGAGATCGCTTCTGATTGCTGAACATTAAGCTTAGTTTCAAGTCCCTAATGAGATGAGAAGAGAGTGCGATGCAATGTCGAACGGCTTACTAAAATGGATTATTTACAATATCTATGCGCCCGCGCGCTGCTATCACGTAGCCTCAACATTTTCCATTTTTTCTCAAAATTGGCTCCAATTTTTTTCTTCTTTTTTTCTATGGTTACGATAGGCAATACATAAATGTGGGGCTCAGGTTTCACTTCCGCTGAACTCTCCGCATTTTTTAAAAAAATTGCAAATTTATAAATAATTAGCGTACCCGTGCGAGAACTCTCGCATGTTAAATCCCCCCCCCTCCATTCCATCCTATTTTTCCGTTTCCATATAGGATCTGTAATATATGTTTATTTTTCAAGACCCTCTTATCCTCCGTCACTTGTTCTGTATGTGTCCTTGTAATTGATAACAATAAAATACACGCTTGTCAGTGCAAACTATTCTTATTTAACGTTTTTACCGAGCAGATAACCCGAGTATTTTAAGCGCGTAGAATATCAAGTAATTAGTTTAATTTCACATACAGGTGCATATTGTACTGGCTCTGAACAGGTGGGATAGAATCGAGAAGCTTTGAACCAGCAAAAATTTAAAAGAATGTTCAAGAGGATTTCATCCTATAGATTCCAGTGTGAGAAACGTTTCTTTGAGGAGACATTTTAGTTTTTAAGGTCCTTAAAAGCTTCGTTTAAGAGTTATTTAACGAAATAGACTTTTTTTAAAACGTTGCCGAGTGTTGCGAGTTGCATTTGACATGAATATTTAAATGTGTTTTTAAAACAAATTCATCATATTCAAAGTGCAATTCGTCACGTCTCCGTGAAATTCTCTTTCTTTAGAGAGCTTATTTATAAATATTGGTTGCATGAGAAGGCTGCAAAAGGTATGTATACTACTGAAATAATATAGGTGAAAGTATGTGCTGTTATAGTCACAGTGGTTTATGAAGCGTATTCGCCCACCCGGTGGCTGCGCGTAGCTGTTCCTTTCCCGTGCGCTGCTTCGTGGTTTCTGAACGAGTTGTGGCGCGTGCGGTAGTGTGCGGCCCGGCCGACCGAAGCCCCTCGGTTGGCCACCGCTCGCCAGCGCCGAAGCCTCCACTTGGCCAGCTGCCCCATTTTTCTTGCGCGGAAGCGGCGGACTTTGCGCCGCGCCCCCGCCGCCGGGCCCCGCCGCACCCCGCAGATAAAAGTGGCTTCGCATTTAGAACCAGAAAATACGACGTTGCGGTCGCCACCCACGCCATCGCCACCTACGTCACAACAGCCTCCTCCGTCCCCGCCGCCATCATCCCGACTGTCGCCCCTGCTGCTTTCAATCTGTCGACCACTGCCACTCTCTCGTTACCGGAGGCCGGAATTCTCCCGACTTCGTCCCCCTCTTCGTTTCGCCCTTCGTCTCCGTCCCCGCCTCCGTCCCCGCCTCCGTCCCCGCCTCCGTCCCCGCCTCCGTCCCCGCCTCCGTCCCCGCCTCCGTCCCCGCCTCCGTCCCCGCCTCCGTCCCCGCCTCCGTCCCCGCTTCCACCTCCATGTTCCCAATTCTCAAATTTATCGCTACCTGCATCCACCCGGTGAAAAGCCTTTGCGAAGATTTCCCTGAAATAAATTTTAATAACAAGATTTTCCCAAAAATGCCCCGCTGTTGGGAGAGTCCAGGTTAGGGGGAAACCACGCGATCCGACGGTAGGTCGGCGCCGGATCTCGTCATCCAGCGGGGGAAGATCACCGCCATCTCCCGAGGTAGAAACATGCACTACACCTAAGAGACTAACGACCTAAGCTGTTGACGTGCCCGGACGAATCATAAACCAACCAACTACGCAAGGCCCTATATTGCTGTTTGCCTGTTAGACGTGCTCGAAGTGAAGTCAGCAAGTCTGTGAGCGTCCGACATCACTCTGGAGGCCGGGAAAGACGAGCAGCGAGGTCTGCTGCGTTCTTTGAGAGCGTAAGAAGAATCAAGAGGTGGCGATCATTCCAGAATGTCTGTAGTGCGTGCTGAACACAGTGAAATCTCTGCAAAAATTGCAGCGCGCCATCAAGTCCATTGGCCCAAGAATGTTGACAGACGGCGTCATTCTGTTGCACGATAATGCCAACCCACATGATCTCAAGGTTGTTTCGACTACGCTGCAATGGGAAATTCACGTATCATTCGTACAATCCTGGTCTATCCCCATGCGATTTTAAAATTGTTGGAGTTCTAAAAAGGCTCGTTGCCGTCGAATTGGTTCGGCTGGTTGGTTGATAGTGAACCGTTAACTACTGAGAGCACGTTAACTACTGAGGTCATTAGTTCCATAAGTGTAGTGCATTGCTTTTTCATCGGAGGTGGCTTTGATCTTCCCCCTTTGGATGGCGAGATCCGGTGTTGACGCACCATTGGCTGGCGGGGTTTCCACAAGCAGGTATCGCCCACCAGTGCGGCACTGCCACAACCAGGACAAGTTCTAAGTCCCGACCGATCTCCCGATATGTGTGATAGTGTAGTGCATGTTAGTGTAAGTGTGTGTAAGGGGTGCGGTTAGGACAAGGAAGAGGAAGGAAACTTCGCTCGCGGTCCGTAGCCCGTTTGGTAGGGAATTGCTCCGGCATTCGCCTGGTGTTTATCGGAGAAACCACGGAAAACTTCCGATCAGAGCAGTCGGTCTCTAGAATTCTCCTCCAGACAGCGACTGGATTCGACCTAACTGACAAGTCAGTGTGGAAAATTCTGCCGCCCACCGTCGGGACTTCGGAAGGAACATAGCACCTCCCGGTCAGAGGCACTGCAGTGACATCAGTGCATCAACATGCACTGCAGTGCAAGAGGTGCATCAACATGCACCTCTTCCGCTCGAATTGATTCGGACGAAGAGGTGCACGCCTGGAAGCAATCACTGTTCCGAAGGGAATTAGCAAAAACATGATTATATGAAGCCATTGGTCATTCTGTTTCACAATGAGCTAAATTTATAAATAGGGCGATTACTTTTGAAATAATAAACAGTTTGCTTACTTTTTTCCCATCTGTCTTGTTTTCATTTGACTGACCGTGGGACGAAATAGTATTGTAGGTTTTCTGACTGCCTAGAACCGTATGGGCAAACATCTCAGAGGTCTTAGGCAATTTTTGTCTCATCAGTGAAATGCAGCTAACGTGTGAAGCAGGGGCGAGTTGAATGGCCTCCGCCAGACGTTCTGCTCCGTTTCCGATATTCAGAGTAGAGACTATATTTTGAGGAGACGCATGAAATTAACTTACAGATTTATTTTTATGCAGAATATTTGTATGTAAGCTTCGCGGATCAAAACCGGAAGAAATGAATCACCCATAATAAACATTTCGTGTCTGCACACTCTAGACCACAGTACATAAACACGACGCCGCAGTTTTGAGAAAGATGTTTCCCCACGTAGTATTGTAATCCTTTAAAACTGTGGATAAATTAAAGTTTTTGTTTCTTTTTGTTTGCTGTTTGTTTTGTTGCTTTGTTTCCTGAATTTGGAAATATGAACTAACTGTATCATCGAAATGCTTATTTTTTGTTCTTAAAGCGTGAGATTTATTATGATTCCTGAACCTACAGTTTTGATCAAGTCAAGAACGATCATATGTCGGTGGATGACGATAGTACGCGATGCCGAGAACGTTTGATGACGGATAGCGTCATACTAATTAGCATGTCTGAAAATATTTTGGTCACTTTTGTACAAGAAGGAAAGAATACTGCCGTTTAAGTTCATTTTAGTTTCCAATTCCGTTGAACCCGTACATTTTTGGTAACTCAATTATTTAAGGGGATACATTAATTCTTTATTTTCATTTTTTATTTAATAGGTAGTTAAATAAATACTAACCTTTGGACTTCTGGGATTCATACCAGCTTATTTTTGTAATGTACCAGCTGAAGTATTCTAAGTTGCCCGGATAATTACTAATTATGTCTAACAGCATCTGTTAGACAGGAAAAGGAATGCATTCTTTAAATAATGCGCTCAAAATATCAACGGCAGATCTAATGATGTCGGACGTTCTATTGTCGCTCGATCATTAGAACCCTTACAGCGCCCTTGGTGCATAAAAAACGATTGTTTTTGTCCATTTCACGTCCTTGCTATTGTTTGGTAACTCGTATTTCCCGTTTGTGAAAATATGTTAAGTACTCACGGAGCCTGCCGCGTGCGTGAATACGATCTAACGGTCATTCGCTATCCCCTTCGCCTGACGGTCGTGCTGTAAAGTTCCTTCAGGATGTAAATTTCGTTTTCAAGTCTAGTTTACTTGTTTGATTTGGCAAGAACGGAAGGTGAGTTTTTCGACTAAGAGAAATGTGTGTTTTGACATTAGTCCAGAACAGACAAAGGATCCTAAATATCTTGTTTAAATTGTATTTTGATATTTATTGTAATTAATAATGTTGAAGAGAACATACTTCATTTTATAACATTTAGTACGAGTACAATTAGATTTGATTTACTCTTCCAGTAACCTCATAATTTTGATAAATCAAGCACCTCTATTAACAGCCTTTTAGCTGAAACGTTTGGTGGCCGTTTAAGGTTTCACTGGGTACTTTTAGACGAGAAGTGTCATGCATTCTTTTTAGTGTGACAATCTTTAATTGACACTTATTCCGAGTTCATTTGTATTCTTCAGTGTTTGAATAAGATGAATCATAAATAACAATGGAATAAACAGAACAACGGAACAGGCATTCATGCCTAATCCCTGAAAGGAAGAAGATAAAGAGAACAAAATTTCATTCTTCGTAAAAGAAAAAGTAGGCATTTTCCCTGTATAATTAAACAGCAATATGTTACGAAGAAATGTTTACGATACACATTATTGTCAAAGTTTCTGATTCTGAAAATCCACAACCCCACGAGTGGTTTGGTACCATCAGTGACAATAATTAGAGTGGCGAATCGCCATTCATTCGTCTATTTCTGTGCCTCTGGCAGTAGTACTTGACCTCTGCTTGGTGAGATGAAGTTCATGCTAACCCGGATGTCCTGCGTTGTGCTTAATTGTGGAGGCTTGTTGCATTCCGTTGAAGATCTCATTCATCGCCAATGTTCAGCTTGGGTAGCCAAACGCAGCGAAGCGAAGGGTTACCTGTTTATTATGCAATGTGCAAGACGCGAACAAAGCATTCCAGCTTCGCTCTTTCGTGACTAAAGCTGATATTTATATGTTAATACGTCTATTTGTTTCTTCATTAACTGAAATTATAATTTTATCATACTTTCACCCTTAAGGCAATTTGGAGTACCTAATACACCATGGTT
>BLKR01013506.1:0-10925 GCA_011170035.1 Teleogryllus occipitalis | reverse complement strand
CGATTTAGGATGCAAATTTAGGATGAAGTTCACATCTCCTCATAATTGTTTCTAGAAAGTCATATCAGATTAGTACAATTGTCAATAAAATTGTAGTTTTATTTAATTTGAAATAACTGCTTGGATATTTTGCGGTTTAATTAAGAAAATATAGCTACCCGAATTTGACGCTAGGAAAAGAAAACATTTCGAGGTTTCCACTACGAGACGTATTTCGTCATCCTTATTCATTCGCTTAGTATACTGCAATCGCTTTCATTTATCATCGATCATATTACATAGGGTTTCTAATGTTTATATGATACCGGGTGTCCCGCCAAATATGGATCACCCCCATAACTTCTAAACGGTTCAGGGTATCGAGTTGCAGTTTTCGCTGAACAATGCAGAATCATGGGACACGTAACATGCTGGTAGAGGAATTCTCTATAATAGTTTTAGTTTTCGAGAAATTTAATCATCTTTGATTTTTGAAATTGAACTATATATTTTTTCATCAGCAATGGATAGATCATAAACATTAGAATAAAATTATGTATCACATGTTAGTATTTTAAGAGTAATTTGAGTATAAAATTAGATTTTTCGGCATCAGATTTTCAAGTAAACGGGCAGCCTTTGCCACAGTTGCCGTTTTGAGAAGGTGGCCTTCGCGACGTTGATACTGGTTTGTGAAGAGAGGAGTGTGAGAGGGATGGCCGTGTAGGATGAAGGTGTAAATGCAGCAATTCATGATCTTGACATGAAAAGCATATGAACAAACATCAATTTTAACGATCTGAATGAGAATTTTTTCCCACTTGTTCATCTGAGTTAAACTTTTCTTCTTCTGAAATTACAAATCAACGATAATCGAAAAGAACGAAATTAAAAAATATTGTAGCGAAAACGATAATAATAATAATAATAATAATAATAATAATAATAATAATAATAATAATAATAATAATAAAGGTCATATCTAAATTTACAAAAATCGAACGCAGTGCAGAAACAAGCCATCATTTTAATATATGGAAAGCTAATGAATTGTTAAAGATTTTCATTGTAATATCTTGATTAATTCATCAAAGATTAGATAGGCAGACATTTTCTCTTATTATTCACGGTAACTAAACTTCCTATTTAAACACGTACTACCAGAAGAACAAAGTAATAAAAAACTGGAAATACTCTTGACAGTTCTATCAGTGTAAATTTACCAAACTTTAACAAAAATGCATAACTGCATTCGCTACTGCACATACTGATTAGAGAGTTTCTCATTTCATAGCGCCAAGTGCTGCCTGAAACTTGAAAATACAGAAGACGGAAGTCTGCCGTTTTCTTTTCCATTCAAGAACAGCAGTCGTTTGGTTGCAAAGTGGACGAGTGATCATTTTAATTAAAAATGACATTTGCCAACGAAGAGACGGTGATTGGTTTCTTGTTCAGTTTGAAAATGATATTTATTATTATTAACATCTTCACGCTACCATTTTTTTATATCGTTCTTTGGAACGATCAAAGTTTTGAAATTTTAGTAAAGGCAAGTTAAATCCAAATAAATAAATGGAAAATATTTCCCATTCTGATTGTTAAAATTGGTATGCCTTAGTGTGATGTCTGTGCCATCACCAAGAATTGCTGTAGTTATGCCTCTTATCCCCCACTGCCACCCCTCTCAGTCAAGACGCAACAGTCTAGACGCCGTGATGGCCACCTTCCCCAAAACCGAGAGTTGCAAGGGCTGCTACACGATTACCCGTTTAATTCAAAATCACATGTCAGAAAGCCTAATTTTATACTCAAGTTACTATCAAAATATTAGCATATGATACATCATTTTAATCCTCTTTTCATGGTCTATCCATTGCTGGTGATAAAAATAAATATTTTTATTTAAAAAATCGAAGATGATTAAATTTCTCGAAAAATAAAAATATTATAGACAATTTCTCTACGGCTTGTTACTTGCCCCATCATTCCGAATTGTTCAGAAAAACCTGCATTTTGCAAAACCACATTTCGTTATCATGAACCGTTTAGAAGTTGTGCGGGTGGTCCATAGTTGGTGGGACCCCCGGTTTATGTAATAACATTACAACAGCATTCTGACGGGCAGGAATTCGGGCTCTGTAATTGGTGTTCTTTTTTGCGTGTAACCTACTCTGTGGTGTGTGAAAGTGTATTTATTTATATATTTATTTTTACTTTCTCGTAAACATTCGGAGTTACAAAAGTAATATTTAGAGAGGTATGTATGTAATGATGCAGTAAATCGATGTCGAGATTTTAATGGAAATACACCTTTTGGGATCTTAAGTTACCAAGAGAGTGTTATTATTTCAAAACGTCCGTCTCTCCGTCCATGTGTCCGCTGGTCTGTCTGTTTCTCTGTGAACACTAGTGTGTAAACTATTCGTAGAATTTTTGTCAAAATTAATTTTCCATTAACGATCTGGCCCGAATCGAAGCCCTGCGATTTTGAAAATAATTCTTTAAATTTGGGGGTTAATTTAGTTGAAGCCCCTGGAGAGCATTTTCAAACTTTTCTTCAAAACGGCTCCAAAGTTTTTCGACCTACATATGTAACCACAGTCGAACATCCACCAACGTCGGAACTCTAACTCTAGGGCCTCGCGGTCAGTAACGTTACAGGGAAAACTGTAACGATGCCACTGAGCTATAGCAACCTTTGCAACGTGTACTTAAAAACATAGTAAGTCTTATTTCCATTGCAAAGTTTTAATTTTTCAATATTACAAATATTCAATTGTTTCATATTTTCGTGCGCATAGTAAATTTAACTTAAAGCTTCCTGCTTGAATCGTGTGTAACAAATCGGACAAATTGTATATTTGAAAAAAAATTACAATACAATTAATCAATTATTACAATTAATACAATGAAGATCTATTGTGTGACAAAATGACATTTCTCTAAAACAGAAAATAACCGAAACGAATGTTAAACAGTGTTTGCTATTCTGGCAGTTTTCTGTGTACTATTCGTTACTTCTGTGAATGTTGTCTGAAGAATACACTGCATTAGACGAAAGATAATTATATATATTTCTTTCTTAATGCAATCTGCTCTTCAATATTAGTCTTTCAAATCATCTCATGTGCACGTTTCTTAAAATATGAGTGTTTTTCGCAAAAGTTTGAGTTATATGGTGACAATATATGTTTTCGAACACCATCAATACACATGCTGGAGATTTATTTTCAAGTGCAAACGTTTTAAAAATTAAATTTTAAAATACGTCTTATTTAGAATTTTGTCTGAAAAAACATTAGCTTTTGCGATTTTCCGAAAGAATTTTCTGGTATCAAGAACATTGTAATATTCAAAACACTACATAAGTGACCTGCCCACGGAAAATATCGTAGCGTATTTGGTTGGGTGGCTTCTTATTGTGCTGAAGATCTCGGGTTCAAATCCTAGCCTGCGCTACTTATTTTTTATTCTGTATGTATCTGACAAATGACTTTGAAATCAATTGTAGACGTGGAATTTTATATATCGTTTTGATTTTCAATAATTATATATTTTTTGTCTCTCAACCGTGGCTTTGTCGTTTCCTTAAGGTTTATTAGAAGAATGAAGTGTTAGTAGTGTAAAAGTTGTAATATATTACGTAACCGTTACCAATAAAACAAGAAAATAAGACCGTTTTTTTAGTATTTGTATTGGTAGTCAGATGAATAGAAAGTGAATAACTGCGTCAATGGTAGGTGTTTTTTTTCAATTAAATGTTTTTGAGAATCGACTAATTACCAGCTGCACTGAAACTCTTATCTTCCGACGGAAAGCTGTAACGGCTATTCAGGCCAGCAGTGTAATTTTTGTTATCTTAGCTGGGAAGCGATAACCGAGCAAGTGACAACAGCTCAGGATTTGGCAACAGGGCATTGGACACAGGAGGCCTGTGGCCGCTGCTTGGCCCGTTAACACCAGGATGGATTCTTCATTGTAGGGAAGAAAGTGAGAGGGAATTATGTGAGCTGATTGCACTCGTCGGTCACAAATCATGTGCGACCGCGCCATGTGTCTGCCTGAATTTTGACATTTGCAAACACTTTAGGAACGTATGTTAGCACGGTGTTTAAAAATATGTTCCTCAATGCTTCTGTGCGAAATTGGTTTTATTTTGATCTGTACGAGAATTCGTAAACGTGTTTTAAATTAAAAATTTCACAAAACAATATGAATATCGTCATCCATTTTTAATATGAATAAAGTAATATATTTACCCAACAGAAACTTGAAATACAAAGACAGAATATTAACAAAAGAATTGGGATCCCTTAGACCAGACTTGTGCATCAATCAAATGTCCAGTAATGAAAATAGGTCGGACATTTAAGCGGTAAATATTCTTATATTTGGTGCCCTCTCTGGTTACTAATCTGGTCACTCTAGAGGCACCACTAGATTACCTTTAAACACTAAGAAAGCAAATTCATTCACTTCTTAAATTCCCTGACATTCACAGATCACATATCACCCTGTAGGTCATATGTGGTCAGTTATGGGATTGAAAATAGAAAATACAGTTTGTCTAATAAAAAAATATTAAACATGCATGTCTGAGAGAACGAAGTTTAATTGACCCTGCGACTACGGCAACGTTGCTGAAATCTATGTTGCAAAGACTAGAGACAATAATCAAAGCAAATGGAATTCATACCCAGTATTAAATAACGTAATATATTTTGTTCAACAGGCGTGTACGAAGACTTTTTAAGCTTACAAAAACGGCCGTTTTACTTTGTTTCCAAATACCAGAGAGTTGGTAACATTTTGAACTTCTGTAATATAAGGGAATAAAAAGAGTAGTCTTAATTTCTAAACTTGATATTTTTATTATTTCTAACACATCGTTCGTATTATGTAGTAGAAGTTTCTGCTAGAGTTTTCGAGTTGTTCGCAAGGCCGTCCTTTGGCCTAAGCAACTGCCATGAGTCCCAATTTCAGACGGGGACATAGATGATTGAAATAAAATACAATAGGATCCCCAATAAATTTGTATTACACTCTTCAAGTCCATAAACATGTAAAGTCCATAAACATGTTTTTATCGTTTTTACTGTCTAAATAGCTATTAATTAAAAAAACTATTAATTTTAACTTACGTTCATTGATCAAAATAACTTCTTTACCGTGTGATAAGTTAAAGTCCTGATGAGTCCCAACGAAAAAAGTACGTCTTAATCCATTTATCGAGCACATTATGCTAACAAATGAAGCTGAATAATAATGTTATCTTCTAAAATATTTTGATATTTCGATAGCAAGAAAGTCGTCGAATGATGACATTAAGTGACAGTGTTGCGTAATATTCATTTTTCCCACTTCCCAGGCAATATTCAGCGTCCGTTCATTTTCTGACTCCCAATCAATTTACATTTAGAGAAAGCGAACCTCCCCATCTCCGTTCTGATAGACTGAAACATTTTCTTGAGAAACTTCAATAAAATATTTCATTAGTCTTTAATTTTTTAAACTTAATTTAATTAATTTAAATTGCTTAATTAATTTAAGTTCATTCCCAAATAACTTTGTAATTGCAGAATTACATGAATTCAAACGGATTGGTAAGGCTGTATTAGTATTTTTTGACATTTTGCGATTAAATAAAAAAATAGTTCACGCATTGGTAGTGATGTAAATAACCGATAATAATATAACCGTATAAAACCGTTTTTATATATTTATGAGACTTGAGATTTGAAATTAAACGTGCAATTTTTCCTCTTGTAGCCGTCGACACTGTCGCTTTTGGGGAAAGTGGCCTTCGCGACCTTTCCCGTTCTCGCAAAAGTGCCGGCGCCGCGAAGGCAACCTTCCCAAAATGCGACAATTGCAACGGTTGCTAATAGGAAATCTCGTACGTTTAGTTTAAAATCACATGCCTAAAAGTGTAATTTTATACTCGATATACTATCAAAACATTAACGTATATTACATCAATGCATTCCTCTATTTATGATTATCTATCGCTAGTGAAAAAAATATATGGTTCCATTTAAAAAATCAAAGATAATTAATTTTCTCGAAAACAAAATATTTCGAATTATATCTCTACCGCACATTACTTCCCCCATGATTCCGCATTGTTAAACGAAAACTGCATTTCGATATCGGGAACCGTTTAGAAGATATGAGGTGGCCCATAGTTGGTGGGACTCTATATAATTCTATTTCTCATAAAAAAATATTATGAATTTTTCTATTTTCCAATAAATAAGCGCTTTTTACAACAGTTATTATGTTTTATTTAATAAAAACCTCGTTGAAAACATTGTTCCCTTTTGTAATTCAGTTACCCACCTCCTAGGAATGATTCAGCGCTCAAATTTCGTTCGTTGCCCACTGCAGCGACGATTTTTAGTAACGAAGCATTCTCCAGGCGAGGGAAGTGTTATTGGATTGGTGCCACATTCTACAGACTCCGCCTCATGCCTTTTAAGGCGAGGAGAATGGGGGCATCTTCCGAGGATAGGCCACTGGAATTACTAGAAGAGCCAATGATAAGAGTTGCTTGCCTTAGAGTTGAGGATTGCTCAAGCTCGGTGTCAAATATATATTATTACTCTTTAAATTATTAACAAATGAGACATCATTGAATTCCTCTATTGATATATTCATTACAGGTAAAAATGTATGGTTCTATTTGAAAATTCACATGTGATTCAATTTCAACAAAATTAAAAATAATACACAGAATATATCTGCTGCCTAAAACTTGCCTCGTGGAATAAATATGAAAATTATCTATCATGACACCGCTCTGTCCAAAAGCATTTTGCAAAATAATTTGTTGATAATGAATTTCCTCGCTAGACGTAAAACATATTGGCATACACTTCGCACCACTGAATATAATGCATCCAACCACAAAGAAATCTTCAAATTTGCAGGACAACAGTTAGTCTCAGCGTTTTGAAATTTGCCAGAGAATTTATTTATAACACAGACGAATCAAAATAACCAAACTACTGTTTCAACGATACATGAAGAATAGAAATTAAATTTCGAAAGTTAAAAAAGACTCATGAGCAATAATTTTCACCGATTTGTCGTAAGTCACAAATCGTTAATACAATTTAATCAACAGAAAGCAAGACACTGCAAAACTATTTGAATTTTATACTTGACTGCCAAGATCGAATGAATTGGGGATTGGAAACAAGTGAGGGTTGGCATCAGACGCTAATATTCTATAAACAATTGCGTATCTCGAAAACGAAAGGCGATAGCTCCGGTTGGATTGCGGAATTATGCATCTTGTGTAAAGTGAATTGACATGAGAGAATAAAAAAGAATTGCAAAATTTGTAAAATTATAAACAATTTCCAATTTTTGCAATTCTAAAGTGGGAAGGGTTTTCTGATGTCCCAGAACCAAAAACTGCGAATTAAAAATTTTGCAACAATTAACAATTTTATAAACAATTGCGAAATGTGCGCTATTCCTGCCGGGGTGTGTCCTTAAATTGTCCCTGATTTGATGATAGCAAAATAACAATTTGGACATGAGATGCAAATTAATTGCTTAATATCTAGTTTAATTGTTACTTTAATGATAAATATACAGTTGGTCTTTGAATTTTACTTTCTTTTATTAAAATGGTTCCCTAGAAGTCCTAACGATTCGAGAAAGACAGTATTTTGCATTTTTGCAAATGTAATATACATATGAACGATTGAAAATATGCAATTATAATCGTTTTTCTTATCGCAAAATTCTGCAGTAAACTGGTCATTTGATTAAGTTCATAAATTGTGTTTGGACAAGAATATTGGAAATTAAATGTGTATAAGAACGTAATTGTTCTAAAATTAGTGTTATTTTTTCTGATATCAATGTAATTTCTTCAAAAAGAATTGTGTTAACAGTGGTTAAGTGCTATGTGTTCATATATATTTCAATGAATTTACTTTCATGTACATACAAGTGTTTCTTGAATGTATTTTTTTATTTGAAAATACTTCCACATCTGAACTAGCGGCGCCCGCCATTTTGAACGTCGTAATTTTGTTAGGGCACTCCCCCCTGCGTTGAGATTGGCTACGATAGTTTGTGAGGCTCCGCCTGCGACGTTTCGTCATGACAAGGGCTGGCCAAGCCGTGCATAAGCTGAACTTAGCCGCAGACGGCCGCGATCAATTTATGTTTCCAGTACTGTACAGAATAATATTTCTGGAAGAATACGTTTTCTGGTAATATGGTTCATGGAGGTAATAAATAATATATGAAGTGTTTCTTAACATGCAAAAATCTTGTTTCTCATGAAAAACAATTGCTCTACCGAGAACTGAATCATTTTCGTGCACCACTTCTTTCAGTGTAACTTCATCAAGAGCAGGCGCTCTTGCTGTGACAAAACTGTGAACTATCAGTGTCAAGGTCAGACAGCCCTGCTTCTACCCCACTGAGAAAACCCGACCGCTGCATTTACTTGAAAACCGTAGTAAATGATTTTGTGTACAGTGACGTACTCAAGAGGGTGAAGCTCATGGAGTTTCAGACCTCTTCAGGAGCTGATGACACACATTCACAAATATGGCTTTTATTCTGTTTTGTTTTCTTGAATGTTTTTAATAGACATTGCTTCCCAGACATCTAAGTCATATGAGTTCAGGACAAAACATCATAGTTTGAGTAGTGCATTTTGAGACGATTGTTTAAATACGTTTGAGTGTTTAGGTACATGTTTAAAGTCATATTAGTTGAAATGTATATTTGTTCTCCTTCCATTGAAATTATGTATTGTTTGGTTAATATACTGTGTACTTTTACCCAGTGTGCACATGTCACATTGAGTTATGAGTACCTCTTCGAGGAATTGAGCTGTGACATTATATTGGAAACGTATTTTAGTATCTTATTTATTTTATTTTCAAAGAGGGAACAGAAAAAAATAACACATGTCAAATTGTATTTTCCCAATCAAGTTATATTAAATAAGAGAAAGCGAGATTTCTCCCCAAAAACAAAACAATTATCGAGAAGTGTTGTTTAAATAAAAGAAAAGATTGCAAACCTTTCTTATAAATCTTGTTTGTGATGCTGACTATTCTGATGATCTCATTACAAATTGTGATGCCTTGTTATTGACGACAAAGAAATAGAACTATCCAGAAGGAATTGATGTTAATCAAAAAATTTGAGGTACACATTTACTGAATTTTCCTGCATTTACTATAAACTCAAATAAAGGAAAGGAAACTCTTAAAAAGATAAAGATATAAGTAAGACAAGGGTCGTAGCCTGATAATGACCAGCTTGGAACTAAAAGCAATCACCCTGATATACATTTAAAATCCATTATATAAAACTATAGACACACTAGTTGAATTTCCAAATTTGGTACAAAATTGATTTGAAGGGAAAAACTGGTTTGGAAAAAGGGTTTGTGAGAAAGATTTTAGTGAGAGGTTGTTGGAGACGTCAAGCAAAGTAGTCGAGGGCGAAAGCGACATATGTCCCCGGCCAGTGCAGCAATGACAGAACAGGAACGATAAACAGAACAGGAAATATAAGTTTTAGAGATGTTACTTTAGACATTTATATGGGGTTCTCCAAGCAAGTGGACATGATCAAGCCCGTACTACTACTTGTCATTGGAGTACTGAGGGAATACTGCGTTTACTTTTAACCCTCCTGGCAAGCACGTAGCAGAATTGAGTTTTTCTTAATCAGTTTTTGATAAATTCAAGGCGCTTGGAGTGCTCCACTTTCAGATATTTGCAATAGGTCGTACTCCCAAACAGCTCGTTTAATTCAGTATTGTATCATCGGTGATCAGTCGTAATAGGCCGTGCAATATGAAAAAGGTTGACATTTTATAAGCTTATAATTTCCTTACAGATGCAGTGAGAGAGAAAAATTTACGATATTAAAAACGTATTTGTTTTATTGCATTAATATATTTATAATAGTTCAACTATCAATATTTACACATGAAAAAGATGAACACATTAATGTAACTAATATGTTAAGTTTTTTCCCCACATCATTATGGAAAAGAAAAATATCATTTCCATAACATCAAAACACACATCCAAAGCACTACATGTGTTAAACATCCGATATTGGTATCATTACAAATACTGTAGGGAATAAATCTCAGAAAACCAACTGCTTGCTCCCACTTGTTCTTTATAGAGATTCTTGTTCCGTGCGTGGAGTAATCAAATTCCGAGTCTCCGCCGCCAATGGTTCGAGTGGTGTAGCCATAAAGAGCAAATCTGGAACAACATAAAGGGACGCGGCGGTGCAATATGCGAGTGCCCCCAGAGGTTCCCCGTGCGCGAGGGCCAACAGAGACGGAGGCGGCGGCGGCGATGGTCGTTCAACGACATACAAATCTCGCCAACGCCCTCGCGCCGCCCTGGCGGAAAAATACGACGCGAAAGTGCTAATGGATCTCGCAACCACTCATAACACGGGACACGCTGTATAAGCACGAGGGAACCGCGCGCGGGCGAGACTGTTCCCCCCTCTCGCGGGCGCAACAAGGCCTCATGATGACGATAATGATGATGGCGGCGATGACAGGCGTCCCGGCGGGCGCGAGGGGGCGAAGAGGGCGCAGGGGCGAAGGGGGCGTTTGGTAGCTCCCTTGCGGCGGGCGCCGTGATGACGACATTGTCTCCGCCCCTCGCCCGCGCCGCGCCCCGCCGCGCCGATGCGATGACACCGCGCCCGCTGCTGACGACTGGGGCGCTCGCGCGCCGCGGCGGGCGCGCGCCGCACTTGCGGAGAGCACGTGCTATTGATTTTGCGGCCGCCCGCCCCGCCCCGCGCCGCGCGCAACGCTCCACGCCACGACGCGCGCGCGCGCGCGCGCGCGGTCCGTTCCACGAGCGCCCCTGCCCCGCCCCTTCGCCACCCCTCCGCCTCAGCCCTCCCCGCCTCGCCCTGCCCGCTCG
>BLKR01013505.1:0-10931 GCA_011170035.1 Teleogryllus occipitalis | reverse complement strand
GCCGCCCGCGCCGTCCCGACTCCGCCGTCATAACTCAACGATTTCTTTTTTTCGGGGCCGACGATCCACTACGCAGGGTTGGACAACCTGCAAACGCAGGAGCGTCACGCGCCGCGCCCAGATGTAGTTTTTATTCAGTGAAGAGATTTAATATGACTGAAATATCTTTGGCACCGGGTGCGTTGACTTAAGGGAGAACAAGGCGGTCGTCAGCTTTTTTTTTCATCTCAATTTTCACAAAGATCAGACTTTTTATGAAATAATTTATATCAATATTTAGAAAGATTGTTGGCCTACACAGACTACATCTAAACACACGTGCCTTGTCGTCAAAAATCAGAACGTGTCTAGTCTGAAATTACACACCATATGAGAGTAGAAATGGAGCATCACTCGACGTTCCCAGATGTTTTTATTCAGTGAAGAGATAATATAACGTGTATGATATATATTTGACAACGGGTGCGTTAAGTTAGGGGAGTACAAGGCAAGTATCAGAAAATCTTATGAGATATCGTATAGTATACAGATCGTATAGTGTTATACGATATTGTATACTATATGATACCACCTGGAGCTGTGGCTCAGTGCATCAACTGATGCTGATGTCACTGCAGTGCCTCTGACCGGGAGGTCCAATGTTCGAGTCCCCACGGCAGCAGGATTTTCGACACTAGCTTTTCAGCTCGTATTCATATTTTAGGACGTGAGTTTTGTTTATGAAATTCGAGTACCTTCGAAAATATTTCAGCCTCAACATTCAATTTATTGTGAAACGATGATATCCCAAAGAAGACTCCCAAATAGCAGAGTACTTTCAAAGTGACGTGTCACCATTTCCGTTGTCTAGTTTTACGTTTCAATATTTTCTTAAAGCACTTCTCCGTCTTACTGCCATATATTGTGTTCAAATTTGGTGTTCATTTGCGTTTATTTTACGTTGAAGGTTATCCGAAAACCGTTGAATCCACTCTTGAAGTAGAAGGCAAACTTTTCGAAATAAGCTCTTCAACTCCGCGGTGCACGCCATTGCCATCGCACTACTTCGTTACTACATGCTTGCACTACCAAGCACTACGTCATTGGAGGTCAAAGCACATATAACACAATATAATTGTGTATAAGAATTGCACTTCTCAGAAAATCTTGATATTTAAAACGCTTACGGTTTTCGGTTAGAAAGGAATTTGAACTCTTTACTCTACCAAACTTTTTTATTTAAATGAAATGTAGGGGGCCCTATAAAAGTTATTACCTGCTTTTATTAACTCGTTTATAGTTAAAACATTCAATTTTAATAATAATTTAAAATTAATAGAATGAAATCTTGTCTGACGACATTTTTTACTTGCGTCATTTTCAAGACCACCTACAATACAATTGAAGACCTTCGGACAATAATATGCCACTATACGACGTTTTGAGAAAAAGAAAAGTGAAGGTTTAAACATTTCCAAAAATAAGTTAGATCAAGCCATGCCAAGCATATATTTATTTTTAACATTTTCTATTAACAGTTACCAGATGAAATATCCACATTATGCCCAATCATACGTGAACATTTATGGGACGAAATACACTAATATCTCAATTTCATCAGAAATGTGACATAGCATGTTATTGCCCCAAGGTCCTCAATTGATATCTTAGATATACTTGCGTCATTACGTTAATTTGACGAAATGAAGATAGCGAGTGTTTTAAATTCGAAGACTGTTTTGAATTGCAAGGTTAGCGAGTGGATAATAATAAACGCAATTTACAGCAATAGTCTGATACACGTGCCCTTGTAGTTGTGGAGACGTATGTATATGTAGAGTTGGTGAAGCAAAGAACATCAATGTTTTGAAGATTGACTATTTTTTATTGGAATGTTTAGTCAATTTTTGTAAATAAACGCAATATCCACTAATTGTTTGACAGAGGTGACGCTTTAAAAAAAATCAGTGATTATAATTATAAATATTACGATGTATTATCCGTATTGCGTTTTTTAATTTAAGTTGGATAGCACAATAACCTACAACAGCTTACTGGAGCGCACACGTGCAGATCTAGGTGAACTTATTTCTATTACATTTCCGGAAGTTGAACGTTTAAAGTATTCCTCCTTTAATCTAGTCCGCCTTCGTCACTTATTGCCTTTTATACCTAATGGGCAGAGGCTCTGCGTCGTTAGATTCCGGAGTTCCCAGACGGTCACTCAACCAGGAACCCGCGCTGTCTCGAATTAACTAACCTCAGTGACTTCACGGAGCATAGTAAACGAATTCATCTAGCGACGCCGACTTCCTATTCAATAGCTTCGCCAAACTTCCTATTCCATTCAAACCCGTTCAAAGAATACACATTCAAATGCGCGTCAAAACAATACATTGAATGCAGTGGCGACTACTCCTTGAAAAGTTAAAGGTCGGCACTCTGCCTAGAAAACCAACCTCGGGAAGTTGCAGAAAGTTTTAAACGTGCAACAAATAAACTCATTTCATTTGCGCACACAACCAGCACGATTTTTGAGGACGAATTTTGATTTATGTATCCAATTATGCGAAAGACAAAATGTTTTTAGAATGGGTAGCATCATGGACTATTAGAAATCCGTCCGTTGGTGGTGCACGCGAGGCAATGAAAGCTTGAGGAAGAGTGGGGGTACTGGGAGTTGGGTGGGGGCAGCGTGCTTCTATTAGGGTTTAGTTCGACATTGTCCGCGCCTATTATCTAAGCTAAAAATACCGACCCTTTCATCCGATTTCAAATATCGCCGTTTTGTTTGCGGCAAATATTTTTTTAATCTCTTATTTTATCGTAAGTCCAATAGCATCAAATCAAAGAACAAGTTGTCTTAGACAAGGACTGAATTCCCAATGCGTACTAATTGCTTGTAAACTACATGCCACAGTTTTGCTCGTTCAAGACATTTTTTCGAAGAGGTAAAATGTACGTGATAGTTCGGGCATACCACATGCCGCCCCACCTAACTCGCAACCCAACGGCCGCCAGTGGTCGAATGCATATTCCCCCACCCCTGGCGACCGATATTCGCGTCCTCCCAGCGCCGTCTTCATCTCGGGCGCTACGCGGCTCGCCGCTCACTTATTTCTCCACTCGCGTGCTTGAACGATCGCCCACCAGGGGCGCCACGCGCGCCAGCCCGAATTTACGACGCTGAGCGGCGCGGTAACGGCAGGGAGAGGGGGTAGCGGCGGGGAGCGAGGGGATAGTGGTGGGGAGCAGCGAGGAGAGGCAAGGAGAGGCGGGGAGCGGCGGAGAGCGGCGGAGAGCGGCGGAGAGCGGCAGGAAGAGATAGGGAGAGGCAGGGAGCGGCAGGGAGCAACTGGGTGCAGCGGGGAGAGGCCGGAAGCGGAAAGGACCAGGATAGTGGCGGGGAGCGGCGAGGAGATGCGGGTTGCGGCGGGTTGCGGCGGGGAGCGGCGTGGAGCGGCGGGGAGCGGCGAGGAGAAGCAGGGATATGCGGGGAGCGGCGGGCAGCAATGGAGAGTGGCCGGGAGTGGCGAGGAGAGGCGGGGGAGGCGGGGAGAGGGGGCGAAAGCCACGGCTGGAGGAGGACCCCGAGGAGATGCTATGACCCTAAGACTCGATGACCCAAAGATAGCAAATGGTATTTGGCGAATAAATTATAATGTGCAGCAGGAGTATGTATTGAAGGTTCCTGCAGAAAAATGAAGAAATGGATACGGAATGGACGGAGTTAATTTTATACTTTTTTGATTTTTTACCAAGCGTGCGCTCATTTGCAGTAATTATTATTATTATTACTTTATTATTATTATTATTATTATTTTATTATTATTATTATTATTATTATTATTATTATTATTATTATTATTATTATTATTATTATTATTATTATTATTATTATTATTATTATTATTATTATTATTATTATTATTATTATTATTATTATTATTATTATTATTATTATTATTATTATTATTATTATTATTATTATTATTATTATTATTATTAGGATGTTTTACTTCGACGATTTGTGAATGAAAGTGAAAAAATGAAATTATAGTAAAATACAATGCCCTTTATTTTTTATTGCCTTGTTTATATTCGATAAGCATTATTATGAACATATTACACGTGACCAAACAATAAAATATATCGAAATTTAATATAAGCAGTCTAATTGGAAATTAAAACAAAATGAGAAAATACCGTCTGTTTTATAGTATTTAAAACACCGATAGTTTAAAAATATTATTTTTTCGATGTTTTTATCATCGGCATCGAAAACCGTTTAATAATGTATCGATATATCATTGTGTCGATGTTTTGATAAAATTTCAATCACTAGGCACAGCAAAACTGTGTGGTGTGTGGAGAGAGGGGGGATGGGGAGGAGTGGGGTACAGAAATTGGGTAATCTAAAATTAATTTTATTTCTTAATGCTATCGCTTTGGCAGTGACATAATTATTGCAACAATTGAAGTTCAAGGATTCTTAATGTAGAGAATGATAAAAATTAATAATAAAATAAATAGTTTAATATAGGCAAAATCATTTAGGAGGACCCAGGTATCACTGAGGTCAGGAAGTGCGATTTCAATTACGAATTTGCATTTAACAAAAGAAACACAATGTTTATAATCAGCTCTAAGAAACGTAAAGAATTTCTGGAATGAATGCTTGAACAGGATAAAAGACAACTTTGTGATTTAATATTCAACAAAATATGAGGTGAAATGGTGTTGGCATACATTTCAACGAAGCAACTTGTATTCTTCAAATAAACATCTACTGAAATTTCGATTATACATTCTATTCATTCATCATACTAAAATTCAGAACATACATTCTTGTTTCGCGATTATCTAGTGCATTAATTATCATTACACGATTTCATCATTTTCTATTTGTACAAAATATTGTTCACCGTCTCATAGCTCAGTTAAGGGTAGTTCAATATTCTTTTATACAGCGTATCTCTGGCGAACGTTTAGAAAGTTTAACGATGGAGAATTTCATTTCAAAATAAATTTAAATGAATTCTGAAGATAATACGTTTCATTAGTTGTTCGACATATTCCTAAAAAAATAATTTATAGACCATTACGAAAACGAAAACATTAAAATTAATTGTACTTTACAACATAACGCTTCTACCGTGAAGATGTAATGGAAGTTCAACCAACGGAATTGTAGGTCGCCCTTAAACATCGTGTAAACAAATGATACACGCGCTCAGTGCATTGTGCTAGGTAGCCTAAGCAATGAATAAGTAAATCCCAGGTTCGTTTATACGTTCCTTCTCTGAATTGTTCTTTTCTGGATGGTCGCATGAAATAAACACCTGCAATTCGCAGAGTTCTGGGAGAGGATTAAATAGAAATAGTATAGCGCCATTGCTTTAGGCTACCGATTGGAAACTGGTGCAAAATCTATCTGCATCGTCGCAGAGGCTTTGTTTCATCGAGCTGTGTGTTAAGGATTGTGGATAGAGTCCTTTGTCAGCTTCATGTACAGAATCGCTTATGCTTGGGTTTTACATGTAGGTTTTGTTGTTCGCGTAGTTCCATTGCATTACGCATGAAAACCAGACTTTGTTCTGGATACTTCGGCTCATAATCCGAAGGCAGGCGCAAGTTCATAACCTGATGTGAAACGCTAAAAATATTAACGTAAATAATAATAATAATAATAATAATAATAATAATAATAATAATAATAATAATAATAATAATGTTACAAATAAATAATTAAATAAAGAAAATACTATTTATCTTCGTTCATCGTTTTTAATGTGTTGCTCCATGTTCAACAAATTTGTCTATTGATATTTAGATGGTACATTGATATATACTGCTTTTAGGATGTAGTCCAGTTTATTAATAAATAACAACGTATTAATAAATTATTAGTATTGTTCTAGGTAAGAAAATAGCGGGGAAGGAGATGTGAGTAAGACAGAAAATTTGACACGGTCTTTTGAAAATCTCGAATCTCTTTTCGTGGAGTCTGCCGTTGTTTTTTCTTAGGCTGAAAACTAAAAGAGAAAAAAATAGGCAAGCCGTTGAGGAAATTATTGGTCTGTTGTTTTATAGTTGTGCTTCATTCTTTTATATGTACCTCTGCCGTGTTTGTTGATTCGGAATAAACCATTGTGAATTTATAAAGATATTAATTTCATTATTTCCAGAGAACATCGATTTTGCTTTACAGAGAATGTTAAAATTTAAATGAAAAATAAAAAAATTATACAATACATTGTTAAGCACGCAAAAATATTATATATACAAATTACATTCTTCCTTTTATAGAGTTAAAATAAGGGATGGTCACTGGTTCCTAATTATTGTTTAATTCCTTTCAAGTAAACTTGTTTGTTTTTATTTTATTGTTTGCTTTTATTTGTTAATGATTTATGCTTTAGGCAAATTGAAGTAAGTATTTGTAAGATGGGAGTCTATTTGCGATTCGGGCTATTGTTGGGGCATTTAGAGATGCCTCATATTTATTTTGGGTTGTGTTAAGTGTTAACCTGTTATTAGTACTTGATACAACCTCTCCCCATATTGGGCACACATATGTTAAAATTGGTCATGTGTTGAATTTCAAGTTTAGTTTTTTGCATCCCTCTCTCAAAAGTGAGTAATGATTTATAATCAGTGCGATTTTGGTGGGTTTGTCTGCGACTACATTTACATGATATTTCCAAGTCTTTTGTCGAAAATTACTTCTAGATACTTAAGTTTGGACATTGATCACGGACCGTTGGTTGCTTGGATTGTTGTTTCCTATGGATTTTTAGAGTAGCGAGAAAAAACACTTTAACGAGCTATTCAGTGCAAAAAATAACATCTTGAGTAACAATACATGTGAGCGCCTAATAAATAAACTAATCTTCTTTGTTAGTAATCCTATACAGAATAATGTTTTGTTCAGTACGCTCCTACAATTAATATAATAGTTCCGAGACGGTTTCATAGTTTCGTTGTGCTTTATCGGAAGTATATACATTTTTATTCCTATCACTTTTTATCAGTTAGTTTTACGTTTGAAGCCATTCGTATCGTAATATTTCCAATGGTTCAGTATTCTGGTCTTTGCCAAGATTTTTTAAATTTAAACGTTTATTTACAAGCTGTTAATACATTTGAAGAATAACATGCAAACCTTAATCATGAACTGTATTGCTTTTTCACAGTTTTTCACGCTTTGTTGTTATTACATTGGAAATTACAAGTTTACTTACTCATTTGAGTGTTAATTTTTTCCTTATATAATGTTCTTTTGCTTCATTTGTTATTTTATTGTTACTTTATAATACATATTTAATTTGATGTGATAACTGTTACTTCATAAAACATATTTAATTCGTTTAGTGACTTTATGTTAAATAAGATGTATGACATACATGGGAAATTGTACTATTTGTCAGTAATTATTTTTTGCACCTGTCGTGAAGGTTTCTAAAATACTTTGTATTCGTTTTGCTATTCTTGTTAACACTGATACAACGAGAAATATTACAGACGTTAAATATTACTTACAAACGGACAACTTTTGCTTCTTATCATTTTCAGCACAAATTGGATTCATCTCACAATTTTTTGTAATAGTTTGTCTCAAAATTAATATTTCAAGATAGCATATTCATTTAATAATATATTTTGAATAAATTCTCATGCCTACTTCATTAACACTACATAGTTCACATTACAATTACATAATAATTTAAGTTATTTGTCAGTCAGAAACTAACTAGCATGAAAAATACATTCAAACTTGAGACAAAAAGATGAATTCGTATACAACTGTATTGTATGCGAGTTAACATTTTTTTCGAATTGAAGTTAATAAGATAGAAAAACGCAAACTTCTCATTTCGAGCAACAAAACACAGCTGTTCATTCCCGTTATACAATTGTTTCATGTACCCCCTCTCTCTTCCTCTCGATGACAATTTAAAACAGAATAATGAGACCAGACCCAACAAAGTGATCAGTGCATGAATAATTGTGAATGCCACCGTGGAAGCTAATTATTGGCGATGTAATAGTCAGAAACATCCCATACCCATTGCCGCATGCAGGGTTTGGCTGATGGAGTTTTTAAATTTAGGTCTGCCTAATTTTCATCACATAAAGAACTTGCATATCGGTCACGTTAACGTGTATATTGCCAGTAACTGAAGTTTTGCAGACTGGGAAGTTACAGGTTCTAATCCCGACGGAGGCAGATTTTAGATTCCTGCTAAGTAGCTTTTCAATAGCACTCTTTCAGTACGGAAATTATTATATTTTACAAGTAATCAATTCCTTTGCATGATTTAACGTCCATTACGCAATTGAAATTAAATGCATTAAATTGAGATTGAGAAATACCAATAGAAACAGTTGTAGAATCTAATGGTTTTATTTCAAAGTGAGACACTTTTAATTAATTAATTAATAAAAAATAAAAGAAAATCGTGTCATCCTCGTC
This sequence comes from Teleogryllus occipitalis, assembly GCA_011170035.1. Lineage (NCBI taxonomy): Eukaryota > Metazoa > Arthropoda > Insecta > Orthoptera > Gryllidae > Teleogryllus > Teleogryllus occipitalis. The sequence goes on along the minus strand of BLKR01013505.1, from coordinate 2,476 downwards.
GCCAGTTTTTATATTTTGAAAAGAATTAATTTCTTTGTTTTCATAAAATATGTAATAAAACAATATGTGTTACATTATCTAACCACATTATTACAATTATCAATTTAATTTCTTTTGAACATAATATTGCAGATTCTTTTAAGACTTCTGTCCACAGATTGCATGGCTACCAACATTACCATCATTCAACATCATTCAAAATACATCATTCACCGAGAAGATGATGTGGACGTCAACAAACCGGAATTTGTCCCTCCGCCGAAACACGTGGTCTGGGACACCAAGCTGTCATCTTATCAACTGTTAACGCTCCGCTGTCACCTCAGGCAGTCAGCGATCTCAACTTCATCCACACGTTACACAATACTCCTCTATCTATCGGAATGTACAGGAAAGATAAACGGACGTTAGCCTGAAATCAGTCCTCGACACCGTAGTACTTACCGGGGTAATAATGCATTTGCTCAGCAAATTATTTCAAAAAGTTATTATCGAAATTATTGTCGACAAGATCCAATGAAATGACGCACACCGCAAAAACGCAACTTATCGCAACTTTTGTTTAAGACACATAATTGAATTGAATTGAATTTGCCTTATTTTACGTGGCGAGACTCAGGCCATGAGGTCTGCTCTTCCGTCTGACCACGCAAATTCCGCTACGCTCCTTTCACCAACCATGAGAGAAAGAAGGTATTACTTGGGCGACGAACAGGCGATTTGAATTTAGCTCAGAGGCGTCATTTAGGCTTGAGGATCTTTTACATGCAGTAAATCTACTAACATGGGACAGCCGGCTTTACTTCCCCTCCGAAGGAAGGCGTACGGAGGATTTTTTCGCCCTTAAAAATCCACGGCTTCGATCGGGTTCGAACCCGCAAACTTGGGTATAACAGTCCGATACGCTAACAGCTACAACATCGCCGCCGCAATACTGCCGCCGCATCGCCGCCGCCGCCGCATAATGGTGTATTACATGTAAACTAATAATTGGTAAAACACTACAACGATCTTTCACGGCTTTAACATGAAATTTAGACGTTTCTATCATGAAAAGAAAGAGGTCTTTACTCTAAATCTACGAGTATTTAGTCGGTATTGTGTATCATTTGCAAGTTCCGTAATCGACCGGGTTAAAACATTTACATATCTTGGGGCAAAATTTTCCATGAATGGGGGATGGAATAATCACATAGTGGCGGCGCACAGTAAAGGAAGAATTGCGCTCAAAGAAATCGTTGGCGCAGTGCGCAGGGTTCCGGAATTGTCTTTAAAGGTGTGCGATACAATGTTTAAATCGCTAGTTCTCCCAGCAATGAATTATGGTGCAGAAATTTGGGGAGTGGATAGGATAGATCGACTAGAAAGCGTCGAAACAGATTATTTCAAATTAATTCTCGGAGTCTCAAGATTCGCAGCAAATGCCGGAGTCCTAAGAGCGGTCGGTAGTGTAGGAATTTGGAAAGATTTTAAAATGAAACCCATTAAACTTTGGATTAAATTAGCAGGTGAACAGTCTGACACACTTATACATAGATGTTTTCGAGTGCAGTTACAGGGAAGCAACCAACGCCACTGGTCGTATAAAATTAAACTGCTACTGGGACGTGCAGGTCTGGGAGACGTTTCTCCGGAGATGGTGGGAGATAGGGGAACACGTGAGATAGAACGGCTAATTTCGGGTAGACTTGCGGATATTAAAAGGCAAGAGATCCTGGCAGCAACGGCCGAAAAACGTTCGCTAGGTGCGCAAATTCACGCGAGTCCGTTATGGGGTTGCGAACGTTACGTAAACACACTGCGAAAGGACGCAAGAGGGGGATACGCTTGGTTCAGGGTCGGGGGTGGATGCAACGTAGATTAAAGGACTCTAATGGTAATGGCATCTGTGTGCTTTGCGGTGATAGGGAAGACTGGATCCACATCCTTTTAATTTGCAATGCGACAGAAACTTGGAGAGGAAAATGGATGGGAATGGGAAATTACTACTTCCAACATAGGAACGTAACGCTCGCCCAAAACATTCTAGGTGATAAAAGATCTAACTTCATGAAATAATTAGGAACATTTCTAGGAAAGGTTCGGACCATTAGAGAAACTGAAATTAGGGAGTGGGAAAACAGCACTGGTTAGTACGAGCAGAGCCTAGACTGGAGAGAAATACATAATAAATCAATAAACTAACAATAATTAGGTTAGTCAGTAAGTTATGTTAGGTTAGTAAACAGTAAAAAAAAAAAAAAAAAAAAAAAGTTATAAGTTTTAGTCAATTGCTAAGTATAAGTAGATAAATAAGTCAATAAAAATTAATAAATTAACTTATAATAATTAAAATAAGTTAAATAAATTAAAATTAAATTAATTAAAATAAGTTAAATAAATGTAATTTAAATTAATTAAAATAAGTCAAATAAATTAAAATTAAATTATATTAAAATAAAATAAAAGCAAACGGTTAAAATAAAACACATTAGGA
>BLKR01013504.1:0-10935 GCA_011170035.1 Teleogryllus occipitalis | reverse complement strand
TCCGTCCGCCCGTCTCTCCGTCCGCCCGTCCCTCCGTCCGTCCGTCTGTCTCTCCGTCCGTCCGTCTGTCTCTCCGTCCGTCCGTCTGTCTCTCCGTCCGTCCGTCTGTCTCTCCGTCCGTCCGTCTGTCTCTCCGTCCGTCCGTCTGTCTCTCCGTCCGTCCGTCTGTCTCTCCGTCCGTCCGTCTGTCTCTCCGTCCGTCCGTCCGTCCGTCTGTCTGTCTTCCGTCCGTCTTCCGCTCCCCGTTCTCATCTTCGTCTGTCTGTCTCCTCGTCTGTCTGTCTCTCTTGCCCCGTCCGTCTCCCCGTCCGCCCTGTTCCCCGTCCGTCCGTCTCCCCGTCCGTCCGTCTCTCTCGTCCGTCTGTCTCCCCGTCCGTCTGTCTTTCCCCCTGTCCGTCCGTTTCCCCGTCCGTCCGTCTCCCCCGTCCGTCCGTCTCCCCGTCCGTCCGTCTCCCCCGTCCGTCCGTCTCCCCTGTCCGTCCGCTCTGTCCCCCCCCGTCCGTCCGTCTGTCTCCCCCGTCCGTCCGTCCCCCGTCCGTCCGTCTCTCCATCCGTCCGTCTAAAATAAGTAACGATCTTTTCAAAAAATTATGTCTGAGATGTGGAATTCGGAGAAAAATTGTATTAATAGTATAATTAATTTATTATATTAATTGTATTAATTGTATAACGTTTACTAAGGACGAGAAAGTACGTACTGTTTTAGCCCCACTAGTTTAATTAATGTTTCTCTGCTCAGATTCAAATTGGTCTTCTATTCAAAAATCAACAGGACGGGCTCATTGAATGTTGTTGAGTTCTCATATTTTAACTTAATATACTACGTAACCGATATGCTAAAAATGTATCTAATGCTATTCTTTATATCTGTTTCCAAACCATCGCTGGTATTAATTAAGTGTGGAACTTTGCATTATGAGCTCTGCACAAACTAAATCTGAACGCATGCGAAAGAACACAAACTCTGCACAAAATACAACATATAAATACAAAACAGCGCACAAAAAAATGGGGAATATTGCAACTTCACACAAGATTTCTGTAAAAAATATTATACAACCTTGTTTTGTTGATTTTCATGAATGCATATTTTTAACTACACCTTAATTATTTTTACATCATTTTCTATGAAAGCGTCGTAACTCATATCTGAGTTATATTATTAAATATATTTTACTTAGGCACTGAACAGTTTAGCCTATTTCTTATTCTTACTTTCTGATGTAACGTAATACAATGTAAAACTTTACAATTACTGCTGGAGTACTGCTTGAATTGACAATGTCCTGTCGGTCTCACAAACTAAAATTATGCTCATTCACATCCCTTGAACATTTTCCTGTTCATTTGCGGATTTGTGTGTGTCTTTTGCTAGCACTTTTCAAGTTTTGAAAACGTTTTCTAGGTAGTTTCGATAACTACTGTCCTTTTGCAGTAATAGCGTGTCTCATATGTAAACACAAAACAAAGTCAATGTGTGATGGATGGGCATTCTAAAGAGCAGGGAGAAATTGGATCCTAAAATTTCAAAAATACCTATTGCTAAAAAACACTAAATATGAACAAAATATTCCCATTTAGAATAACCAACCGACTAATATGGCATGTTTCTTGTAAATCATGATCAGGCAAGAGTAACAGATGTACTCAAATCATACCGTGCGCTCACGCGACCTTCGTAACTATTGACAGATAGCAGGGATTAGTTGTAACTGAGTTAATATTATTAACGGATTTGTAAAAAAATAGAACTTAAAAAACTATTAGTTTGTACGACGCAGGTGTCCTACTCCACTAGGCTACTCCTACGCACATGGACTTGCACATGGACTTGCACATGGACTTGCACATGGTCTTGGACATGGTCTTGGACATGGACTTGGACTTCAATGAGCTATGTCAGCGTTCGCTGGCAAAGCGGGGTGCAATAGAGTGGAAGTCGATCGGGGCGGTGGAATGGGGGGAGTAAGAGAGGGTTGTACGAGCTGACCCTACGTGATCTGAGGTGGGCTGGAGGGGTGGATCCGAGATGGGCTGGTTGCGTTCGGTCAGCGCGTAGGTGTCAGTGGCCGGAGTGTGCTGGTATGAGGGGCTCTAAGCCAAGCTGGACGGCGCGAGTCGAAGTGGAAATAGGTTGGGGCAGCACGTGGGTATGTTGGGCATAATCCGCAAAGCGCCGCCCGCTGGCTGAGCCCTGCTGGCACGTGAGCGTATTAAGCAAAGTAGCGCCTGCTAATTGCTCCGGCGGTCTCCCAGAGCCCTGGGATCGGCAACTTCTCTGGGCGTACGTCGCAATTCAATGCGTGACGTGCTTAATTGAATTCTTAACCAAGAGAACACAACAACGGCATATAAAAATAAATTCCAGTCAACATAATAACGCAGGCATGATGCACAATGTCATCCACGTATAATCTAAAGATAAGATGGATTCAGTCAAGATAAGATGGACATTTCCCTAACGCAACTACAGAAAAATTAGCCTTCTCAACACCTGCTACAAACTTTAAGCATCTATCCTCGCAAACACATCAATAGCTATATCCAAAACGCTGCTCTCGGAAGAGTGACATGGTTTTAGACAAGGTTCGACAGTATACTTTCATTAACTCAGCTTATCAAAAATGGAAGACAATATCAATTCCCCACATAAATAGCTCTGATAGATTTCCTTAAATAAAGCTTTTTATAAAGTTAATAGAAAAGTTATATCAAAACTTTGAAATAGAAGGCGTTTTGCAGCATGAAATCCAATATATTCAGTCAGTGTGTCGAAAACAAAATCATTGCTGAGATGGCAAATAATAACAAGAACCTTGATTCGGAAAAAATATATTGAGGAGTAAGTCAAGGAAGTCCACTGTCGCCAACAATTTTAACAGATACATTGACGATGCCATTCAAAAATAATCTTAAGGGTCATTTTACTGTCAACATCTCCATAAAAGACACTTTTATGTATATTTTGCTGATGACCAGATCATTATTTATAATTCCGAAGATAAGCTTCAGTTTGGAGTCCACTCTTTGAATCATATTCGTAGAGGGTATAATTGACAAAATATATATTGATAAAACTAAGGCCGTCCTGGATGGTCGAGGTGTCTAGAGCGTATGCCGACTCAACGTCTCCGTTTGAAGGGTCGCCGGTTCCAGTCCCGCTGGAGGAATGGTTGTTCCGTGAGTTTCGTGCATGTGTGTTGTCACGAAAGATCTTGTGGATCGAGACCAGAGCCCGCAAGTGCGTCAGGTGTAAAACGTTAATATGTGCCCCCATCAAGGACATAGTGGGCACCAGGCGCGGATTGTCGAAATCGATATCCCCCGAAGCTGGAAGAGCCCCCGGATGAAGACAAAATATTGACAAAACCAAGATACCATTCAAAGGAATGGACCCTTTAAGAGAGACAAACGTACTTGGTAATGTTATCCTAGAACAAGTTAACAGTTTCAACAATATTTCATAAACGGATAATAACGATCTAATAAATAAATTAAATTCATAAATGTCGGGGACCATTAAACAAAATATCAAAGCAACAAGCAAATAAACACGTCTAACATTTTATAAATTAATAGCTATTTGTTGGCTCTTTACAGATGAAACAATTGGACTCTATCAAATATCAAGCCAGCCGAATTGATGCTGCTGAATTGAAATTTGTTAATCATGTTGCAGTATACGCCCTCCAATATCGAAAAAGAAATGTCTCTTTACGTGAGTAACTTAATATCACTAGTACTCTCGATAAAATCGAAAGATACGGGTTGGAAATTTGTTGGAACATCTTGATGGAATGGAGGATTGCCGCTTTCCAAAACAACTCAATTATTCAAGAAAGAAGGATTGCGGGACGCTCAAGGAAACGCCGAAGTGATCAATTTTCAATCTAGCAATAAAATACGTGAGATCATAACAGACTGCTTTGTATAATCTCTGAAGTTGATGATAATTATTTGATAAAATAAAATATTGGTTGTGATTTTTACAACACAATCTACTGCACATAATCTTCATGTTCAAAAACATTAATCCAATGTCTTGTAATGTCTTTCTTCTCATCTGTGTGAAGCTATGAGTAGTGTTCTCCCTGTTATGTCTGCTTACGTTTATGTTTCACCGACCCTGATAGCGCTTTTTTTTCATTTTCAATTCCTCTTTCCTTGCCTAAGATGTAAGCAATCTCCTTGCACCTCACGAATGGTAAGATTTTAAGAAAAGAAATTCAAATGTGCATGCAAAAAGTAAATCTCCAAGCTCATCAAAGATTGTGTTGAGATGATGAACGGAATCACATAATGCCGGAAATGAAGAGAAGTAATTCACAGCACATTATCATTATAGATCCCTATAATCTCCTCCATTTTTTCTAGAATTGTTCCACAATATTGTAATAGGATCAGGTTGTACTCTTGTATAATAAGTCGCCCACCTGTGAAAATTAATGTGTAAATTCCTGTAAAGTGTAAACAGGGAACAGATGAAGGGGAATGGTTCTTTTGTCAATTGAACTACAAGAGATAGGAATAGTTTTTGGTGGGAACAGTTTTCAAAACAATTACTCACAATGTTTCTAGTCTTATAAGTATCTAAATGAAATTGAGGCGTTGTTTTGTCGTACATGTTTATTTTAGCATAAAGCTTTTTCGGCCTCATTGAGACGATCTTCAGTGCTACAAATAATAATAATAATAATAATAATAACAATAATAATAATAATAATAATAATAATAATAATAATAATAATAATAATAATAATAATATACTAAATTCAAATGTAGGATATTATTATTAATAAAATTAGAATTTAAATGAAATAGAAAATTGATTCTAATAAATAAATTCTAATATTATTCATAATAATCTAAACCCGGGAAGTAAATTTGATGGTAGTTATTACAGTAAGACACAACGAACATACAATATTCTAAAAGGCACCTATCAGATTTTGCTGCCAAAAACGATATAATTTTTAGTGAAGAAAAAGTTCTACTTCTGTAGACACGATTGATTTGATTTGCGCATGTAGCTTGTAAGCCGCTATTTCAACTCTCATAATGCAAACATTTACAAACCACCATCAGAAAGGAAAACTGCGAAAGTTCTATTAGCTTGTTCGTTCACGGCTTCTGCAAACTCTACGTTAAACTGCCATTGACCTACTAAACTATCGATGGCACTCTAAGGGACAAAATGTGAGCAATGGAGAACTTCTAGTTACGTTTTCGATTTCAGCGCACAAAAATACACAAGGGGAAGTTAATTTTTCAAACGTTTTTTCATCCCAGGACTGCGTAATGGTCTTTGTAGTAGATTTGATAAGTTTTACCACTGATCACACCCAGATTCATATTTCAAACCAAGTTAAAAACTGTAGAAACCCATTCATCAACATTTTACATAGTTTGCAAACTCCTGTCATTGAATATCTGGCAGGCATAACGTGTCCCTTTATCATATATCCAAAACCAATTTCAATGCAGCACACTGTTGACACTGAAGGCACCGGTCGGATGTCCTAAACGAGAATGCACGTATTCGCGCACGAATCTATTAGCAGATGAGTAGACAAAAGCGTCCCCATTATCCAAATTGTGTGTGTGTGTTTGTTAACTCAATGACTATGTTTGACCTCTGCCATAACGAGAGGCAAGAGAAAACACCCACTGATCAGTATGTACAGGAATTCAAAATGGCGGTACTGTTGATTTCTACAGTATCTCAGAATGCTAATGCACATATGTATACTAATTTGATGAAAAATACACATAAACCACAATATTAGGTCGGTAGGTCAACAAGAGATATATTTGTCCAAATGAGGCAGAAATAGGCCGACGGGAAATTTTTCAACGGAGAAAACGGAGAAAATGTATATGTATATTTGTATAATAATAATAATAATAATAATAATAATAATTATTGAAAATGTATATGTATAAATGTAGAATATGTATATTGGTAATTTCATATATATGTGTATATATATATATATATATATATATATATATATATATATATATATATATATATGAATTTGTTCAATGTACATTTTCTGCTCGATATGCACAGCGTGCCTAGTTACTCCGCAATGATCATACTTAGCAAAAGAAATTATGTTGGTAGCACGAGCTATGGCTTGTCACAAAAGAAAACGTAAATGTCAAACTCACCACAATCATAAAATATGCTGTAAGTATTGTCTTGGTCACTTTTTTCCCAGTGATAAGGTTGCTACCAACATAAATGCAATTTTTAATAGGAGGCCCTTAGTCTTCTCGGTGCAGGAGACTCTCTTGGCGCACTATGAAGCTTTATTTTGTAAATATTTCTTTGCAGTACCAATATCATCTCAGTATGGTAATCTATAACATAAATGACAAACACAATCAACAGTATCTTGAATATTATAATAACCGGCTGCGTTGGAATTCACCGGTGGGATGTCCGAATCTAGAATACTGGCTGAGTTTCCTCACAGGAACAATTGTTGCCTCTGCAGCAATTCGGAACGGGAAATCATAGGGTTCAGATGTTGAAGAGGCGGATTTGGGGACACTACCTAAATGACTAGGTTCAATTCAAAAATTCAACTATCCAATCATTGTTTGGAGGAGAATTCTAGTGGCCAGCTTCTCTCATCAGTAGTTTTCCGTGGTTTCTCCGATCAATTCCTGGTTAATGAGGAAGCAGTACCTTAATACATGGGACACTGACCGCACGCAAATTTTCCGTCCTTACTCTTCTTCTTCTTCCCATCTCCCTCCACACATATATGAACTGCATTCCCACACATCTCGAGCGATCACTCGGGTGCTTAGACCTAGCACCGGCTGGGGCGATGCCCAGCTGCGGGAGATGTCGGGGGGATACCTAATTTTGTTTTGGTAACCCTCACCTTGTGGGGATAACTTGTCTCATTTCGCATGACTACTGCACGTTACAATACGAATATTTTCTCTTTACTCTTAAAATCCGTCATTTCCAATTCCCGCTCTTCTCTTTACAAAACAATGTTTTATATTCCACTCTGAATTTGTCATGCAAGACGTATAATCAGACAATTTTTTCACAGCCTTCAATTCTATGCACTTACCGACATTTTTAATCTCTATCCAACTATTGAGAGTTGAGCCTTAGATACGCCACATAAATATGCACAACTCGACTATACAGAATTCGAATTGTTGATTTCAAAACTGAAATTCTGAAGATCATAACTAATTTATCGAATGATGCTTTTCAATTAAATAAAAATTATGTTAAGAAAATTTTTGAATTAAATTACATTTATTATAAATTCTGGTATTAAATTTTGGAACTTGGTGGATGACTACTTTTACTTTACATTTATGAGTCTACATTGACCAGCAAACACCACTACGAAAAAAATTACTACACTTACACTTTATGTCACCATAATCTCTTCTTTCATACACGTCTTCCATCACACTAAAAGAAGTATTCGAGGGTTTATTAATACTACATAAATACTACATTAATGCAAATGTTCAATAATACTACCTTACGTAGTAAATAAAAGTATAATATTGTTAATAGAGCGTTTTTCATATTTTTTTACAGAATTAAATGTTTAAATAAGATCCTGTCGAATTGTTTTAAAAAAACTAGTAGCTTCACGTAATTTTTGCCTATAGTTACTACAATTTATATTTTTCTCTGAAAAGTAGCTCCAATTTTTTTCTTTTCATTTTTTCTTTGTGTAGGGCAAAGGACCCTTAAAAATGTCACTTGTCTTATTTTCGTCGAACAACGTGCCATAGCAGCACCACGACTTGACTTTTCCTAATATTTTAAGTTGTAGACATCCTACTTTAGTGGTTAATTTGACACTTATTTTTACATTGTTCCTTGAAAAACTAGTAGCAATAGAATATTATTGTTGATAGCAGACGCTAATTGAATAGACGAATCCGAGGCAGCCCGCGGCAAACGCATTCACCTCGTCATTGCCTTGTCCCCAAAGCGCGCGCTGAAACGAGCCCCTGGTAATGGAGAAGTTCACTGCGTCCGCTGTCAATGGTAGGAATGACGTGCTCAGTAATTCGATTCGTCCCGACCGCTGGCTCGCCCTCTGCCCTCGCCTGACCCATTTTTCCGTTCACCCGTCGCACCCGCCCGCAGTCGGTTAGCAGCATCGGGGGTTTGGCGAGTCTCTGCAACCAGCACCCGCCACAAGTTATCTCGAAGTTTTATATTTAGAAGCTGATCAGTAGGGCTCTGATTTATATGCATTTCCATTTTTTTCTGTTAACTAAAATATCTCGTTTCAACAAACTATCCATTTTGAGGCATTTAGAATTAATTTAAGCTATTTGTACTTCACATATTTTCACATATATTATTATATTTGCCTATTTTTACAGATTTGGGCCATATTTGCCTATTTTTGTTGCATGTTCATCCCTCATCCGCGAAAATAAGCCTAACAGTTACAGTTTCATCAGCGTGTAAGCTGCTCTGACAGTTCCCTCGCCACGTGCTATGGTACATCATGTGAACTGCTCTGAAGCAATGGGCTTCCGAGGAGTTGTTTACGTTGCCATAGCCACGGATGAGCATTGCCGCTCGCCTGATTCGTACGAAGTCGCTCGAGAAGCACGCTAAGACCTGTCATCGGCAGTATTAGTCGAAATCAAATGTGCATTCGCCGAGCGCCTATGCGTGCCCACACACGGCGCAGATGTAGAGTAATGTTTGTCGCTTGTAACAATTTATATGATTTCTGTATCTTTTTTTCTGTAAACATATTTTCCACTTTATACTTTTTATATAATTGTTCACTTACACTTTACATTACATTATTTCGCATATTTCCCTTTTTTAATTGCATATATTACCAAATGTATATATTCATATTTTGCTGTTTTAATCGCAAATAAATCACAGACCTACTGGTCAGAATAAATACCGGTTCCTATAGTATTAATTAGGAGACACGAAAATCTAAATGCAAAGTTTATTTGGAAGACCTCGAAAAATATTGTATTATAAAAAAAGGCGGATCACAGGGTGACAATACTTGATTAGATCTTTTTTTCACTTCCTCGTATACTGCATAGACAGTACAGAGGAAGTATTTTATTGCCGCGGTCCTTGACACCAAAAAACTGTACTACCACACATGCCGGGAGAGCATTCTGTAGATATGAGCTTGCCCCGCCACTGAAGATACCTGGAGGGGTCCGTCCCCCTCCCATAAGCCGACGTGTGGATGGGTACCAGGACTCACGTTCGCATTGTCGCACAATGTCTACTCGAAACGAATCAATCAATCCTCGTTAAAGTGAATGGTCCGGGTGTGTGCCCGCAGGCGGTGGCGGAGGAGACGAAGGTGGTGGTGCAGAAGGAGGAGCAGGCGGCGACGGACAAGGCTCAGGCCACGCAGGCCATCGCGGACGACGCGCAAAGAGACCTGGGTGAGTAACCGCTTCTCGCACCAACTCTGTAACGCGCCCGGGTTTAACCAGCCGTTACTCTCGCTGTGAGCAAAATCTAACGATTCTGGATTTATTTCAATACCATTGGCATTTTTCAACACACGGAGATAATGCTTGAGCAATGCTCTCCCGCACTATTCAACCCTGCATCCATTCATCGTTGTTATCAGTTCTGCAAAGGGAAACAATCTGAGAAGGCACTGATTATTGCTGCGCCTCGTGTTCGTCGAGTTATTTTCACACTCGCGAGCAATCGCGTTATATTTTAATACGGCTATTACCTCCACTGTCCTCACAGTTATTTCCTCTGTTTTGTGTCTTGGATGCTTGCGTAAAGATCAGAAAAGTTTAGTGTCTCATCTTGATCGTGTGTTTATACCTTATATCAAAGGTAAGATTCATAGATTCAGCAAAAATATCGTCCGCCATCCCTTTGTTGTCGTTTTTGTTACTTAGTTTTGTTTTCTTTTTAGAGTAAAAAGTTACGTCGGGAGGCAACAAAGAGAGAAAAGAAATCGCTTATTGTCCAAAGAGGAAAACTAGGTTCGCAGAGCAATGTTGTATTATTTGCTCCAAACCCCTTTGTAAAGTACACACAAGAAAGACTTTTTGATTGCAATGAATGTAGTTCTAAGGAAGCTTATTTTAATATCCCTGTATGGTTCAATGATTCACTGTATGTATAAATGTCCCTGTATGGTTCAATGTGGTGAAATTATATTTTTAGAGCATTATTTGAATTCTATGATTTGCCTTTCTTAATGAAATTTGCTTTATATAATACTTCACTTCAGGACTGCGAAACGTCAAACGTGCGTGCTAGTGAAGTTGAAGTGAGCAATTTATTAAAAGTAAATAAACATCCACTATTTACCTATTGACCTATTTACCTATTACGTTTGTGACGCCACGTGGCCACATGTCCACCAACACCAAGGGCTCATGGAGGAATATTTTCTGTATTCTTCCATGTATATGTGGTAGTATCTATAAGTGCCGAACCGGCAAATATTTTAATAGAATGTTCAGAAATATCTCATCCTATAGATTACAGCGCTGAAAACCTTTCCCTTAGGCCTCTGGCCTCAAAATTTTAATTTTTAAAGCCCTAGAACGCTTTGTTTAGGAGTTATTTAACAATATATCTGATCGAGTGTTGCGGGTTGCATTTAACATGAACCTTTTAGATGCGTTTTTTAAACAAATCTTTCATCTTTTTAAAATCAAAGTGCAATTTGTCACGTGTCCGTGAAATTATCTTTGTGTAGAGACATTTATAAAGATTAGGTGTTCCAATTCTGTATTCTTCTATTTCGGAAATAATTTTTATTTGCTTCTTTCGATCGATTTTCCTCTGCGCGATGCTACCCTATGCCATAGGAAGTACGTATATAATAATTTAATGCAGCAAATGAGAATATTCTATGCGACAGTTTAGCCCAAAAGTACAAAAACCTGAACATAAAATACTAA
>BLKR01013503.1:0-10935 GCA_011170035.1 Teleogryllus occipitalis | reverse complement strand
AATATAAACTTATAAACCCGTTTTTATATATTTATATTATGAGGCTTGAGATTTGAAATTATACGTGCAATTTTTCTTCTTGCAGCCATCGACACTGTCGCTTTTGGGGAAAGTGGCCTTCGCGACCTTTCCCCTGTTCTCGCAAAAGTGCCGGCGCCGCGAAGGCAATCTTCCCCTAATGCGACAATGGCAACGGTTGCTAACAGGAAATCTCGTACATTTAGTTCAAAATCATATGTCTGAAAGAATAATTTTATACTCAATATACTATCAAAATATTAACGTATGTTACATGAATGCATTCGTCTATATATGATTATCTATCGCTAGTGAAAAAAATATATGGCCCCATTTAAAAAATCAAAGATAATTAATTTTTCGAAAACTAAAAATTCTTCGAATTATATCTCTATCGCACATTACTTCCCCCATGATTCCGCATTGTTAAGCGAAAACTACATTTCGATATCGGGAACCGTTTAGAAGTTATGAGGTGGCCCACAGTTGGTGGGACTCTGTATAATTCTATTTCTCAGAAAATTTTCATTACGAATTTTTCTATTTTCCAATAAATAAGCGCTTTTTACAGCAGTTATTATGTTTTATTGAATAAAAACCTCATGAAAACATTGTTCTCTTTTGTAATTAAGTTACCCACCTCCCAGGAATGTTTCCTCGCTCAAATTTCTTTCGTTGCCCGCTGCAGCGACGATTTTGAGTGGCAGCACCCGCGAGGCATAAATAGGAACACGAATGCCCATGTGGGCAAAATTGACCGCCCTTGCTATAGATTCAGCTAGGATATTATTTGATTGACAGTCACAACTATTACGATCGCGATATTTTACAATCTTTTATTTTAGTCATCAATATTCCCTTCGAGATCCGGAAATTTTTTTTCTGAAGCTTGGCATATTGTCAGTCCACTCTTAATGCAGGTATTCTTCAGCTCACCGATCGCAATAAGACGTGACTTGAACTGCGAGTACTTGGAAACAGCAATTTAGCTTAAATCAAGTATAACATTGGCATCAGTTAAACCCCATTTCTAAAATACATTAACAAAATTATATAAGAAACAGAAAACTGATTAAAATTCAAACAAAATGAAAGACATAAAATTGAATTAAAACTATAATGATAATAGGACGCATTATTCGGTATCGCAGTATTATAATAATTCATGAAGTCCGCAGAAAGGGTTCCAATCCCCAAACGTTTTGTCCACACTAGGAAACGAACTCGCTTAGGTGCATAGAGTGGTTTGCATGTCCACTACACTATTATCTCTCCAAGAATCACAGCCCCTCCGACACAAAAAAAGTTGAACAGATTAACACATGCTCATGAACGACAATGAAGTATGTTTCGAACTTGACGTGGGGTCTCACAGTCCGCGGTATCTACTAATGTTTGAAAGTAGGGTGCTACTACTATAAGTTTGAGATCGCCTGTTGGAATTTACGTGTTTCGGGAACTACTGTATGAACAGAACATTTCAAGAGTTCAATTCAATAACACGGCGACTAGAGCAAGTGACCCCTCTGAGAGTCATTTAAAAACATAGGCGCGTGAGGGATGTTATGTCCTTGCCTTCAATGGAAATGGAAACAACGTTAATTAATGTAAGGATGTATATGGACTTGGAATATATGCATTAAAAAAATATTTTCATCACAAAATTGCTCTCTCATTAAAATTAACTGAGCTCATGCTTAATTTCCAATACCAGACGTTAGAAATTTCTATCATTACATGTCAATTAGGTATAAGATCGATTATTACAGAACAAATCATCAGATTGTTGGTGTACTTCTCAATATTGTCTGTGAAAAGTATACAAATTAGTGTTATAATAAGAAAGAAGTTTCGTCTTCCTAAAACATGTGTATACCGTTTAGTTGCATGTTTTATTTCTATATTTAAATGTGTGTAGCATTACAATGCAAAGAAATTCTTATTCGTTTATTATATTGAATTTAAATTATTTTTCACAATTTAATACACGACAAGAACGTGTTTCTACAAAAGGGAGTAACGAAGCATTCTCGAGGGGAGGGAAGTGTTATTGAATTGGTGCCACTTTCTACAGACTCCGCCTCTTATGCCTTTTAAGGCGAGGAGAACGGGGAAATCTTCCGAGGCTAGGCCACTTGAATTACTAGAAGAGCAAATGATAAGCGTTGCTTGCCTTAGAGTTAAGGATTGCTCAAGCCCGGTGTCAAATCCACATTATTACTCTTTAAATTATTAACAAATGAGACATCATTGAATTTCTCTATTGATATATTGATTACAGGTAAAAATGTATGGTTGTATTTGAAAATTCACATGTGATTCAATTTCACCAAAATTAAAATTAATACACAGAATGTATCTGTTGCCTAAAACTTGCCTCGTGGAATAAATACGAAAATGATCTCTCATGCCACCGCTCTGTCCAAAAGCATTTTGCAAAATAATTTGTTGATAATGAATTTCCTCGCTAGACGTTAAACTTATTGGCATACACTTTGCACCACTGAATAGAATGCATCCAACCACAAAGAAATCTTCAAATTTGCAGGATAACAGTTCGTCTCAGCGTTTTGAAATTTGCCAGAGAATTTATTTATAATAAAACGTGTGTCAACGATACATGAAGAATCGAAAGTTAAAAAACCGCTTATGAGCAACAATTTCCACCGATTTGTCGTAAGTCACAAATCGTTAATACAATTTAATCAGCAGAAAGCAAGACACCGCAAAACTATTTGAATTTTATACTTGACAGCCAAGATCGAATGCATTGGGGGTTGGAAACAACTGAGGGTTGTCATCAGACGCTAAGATCCTATAAACAATTGCATATCTCGAAAACGAAAGGCGATAGCTCCGGTTAGATTGCGGAATTTTGCATCTTGTGTAAAGGGAAATGAGATGAGAGAATAAAACAGAATTGCAAAATTTGTAAAATTATAAACAATTTCCACTTTTTGCAATTCTAAAGTGGGAAGGGTTTTCTGATGTCCCAGAACCAAAAACTGCGAATTAACAATTTTGCAACAATTAACAATTTTATAAACAATTCCGAAATGTGCGCTATTCTTGCCGGGGATTGTCCCCAAATTGCCCCTGATTTGATGATAGCAAAATAACAATATTGACATGAGATGCAAATTAATTGCTTAATATCTAGTTTAATTGTTACTTTAATGATAAATATACAGCTGGTCTTTGAATTTTACTTTCCCTTATTGAAATGGTTCCCTAGAAGTCCTAACGATTCGAGAAAGACAGTATTTTGCATTTTTGCAAATGTAATATACATATGAACAATTGAAAATATGCAATTATAATCGCTTTTCTTATCGCAAAATTCTGTAGTAAACTGGTCATTTGATAAAGTTCATAAATTGCGTTTGGACAAGAATATTGGAATTTAAATATCTATAAGAACGTAATTGTTCTAAAATTAGTGTTATTTTATCTGACATCAATGTAATTTCTTAAAAAAGAATTGTGTTAACAGTGGTTAAGTGCTATGAGTTCATATATATTTCAATGAATTTACTTTCAAGTTCATTGAAGTGTTTCTTTCATGTATTTTTCATTTGAAAATACTTCCACATCTGAACTGGCGGCGCCCGCCATTTTGTACGACGTAATTTTGTTAGGCACTCCCCCCTGCGTTGAGATTGGCTACGATGGTTTGTGAGGCTCCGCCTGCGACGTTTCGTCATGACAAGGGCTGTCCAAGCCGTGCAAAAGCTGAACTTAGCCGCAGACGGCCGCGATCAATTTATGTTTCCAGTACTGTACATAGAAAAGTAATTATTCATGAGCTCAATAGAAGTACATATATAAGAATGAATGTTAAATTTTTAATGTTGAGAAAGGCTGATAATTTATATTAGTTGCTATCAATCTAATAATTGGTTTTAATCAGTATAACTTCCAGGAATCGGTATTCTGTATAGAATTACACATCCACATGCAACAGGTAAGGAATAAAATGTTGTGTGTCGAAAACCATGATTAAATTGAAAGTAAAACTAATAAATTAGTGTTAACATTGAGAGAATTTATGTGCATAGCAGGGCAACGGTAGAAATAACAATATTAATAATAGTAGTGGAAGTGATCCCCTTCATAATATTAGATGTTTGTAGTAAATAGTATCCAGATTTAGCAATAGTAAAAATATAGAGGAGACAAAATATTACACACTAGTCTGAAATCTCTGATTCTAATAATAAAGACGTATGACCGTTTCAAAAGAGTTGAACTTTGGAACTTTCGAAAATTACAAGAATGTCATCAATAGCGGACTTTTACCAAAATAGGGTTCTATAAGGGGCAAAAGGTTATAGCGACGTTACAAACTAAAATAAAATATTGGGTCAATCATATTTTTTAGTTTTAGAAATTAAGATTCATATTCTTTCAATCGTATAAATCCTTATTACGGATTATCTTAAATTACCAACCAGAATTCGAACTAATTCTGATTTGCTTTACTTTGGTTCAGAAATGAATTGTTAAAAGGGACTAATATTTTGTCAATTATCCGGATTGTTTGTTTGATGTATCCGAAAAATTCGAGTTTAATCCCAAAATCCAATAATTCGAGATTACCAATGTCAATTTAACTCTCTTCTTGTTAACAAAAAAGTAGATAATTCTTTCTTCTGTGGAGGATACATACATCCTCTCATCCTTTAAGTAGTCTGTTGGGGAGTCATTCGGATAGTGCTACGGGCCAAATCGCTTATTAGGATACACGACAAAGTACATGAAATCCTATGTCAGTAAACCCACAAGACAATGTTATGGGAAAAAACAAATCTAATTTTTATTAATTGCTTCATTTTAAATAATAATCAAGTACGCGGATGTATTAAAAATTAATTTCCATACAAAAGTAATTTACATGAAGTTCATCAGCGGTTTGATAAAATAATTGAGCATACATACTTATATAGCATATTTAGACTGTAGATGCCTCAGAATATATGTTACAAATTACTAGGGCATGCAAAAAGGTCGAAAGTGATGTTTGTTTGCCAATGAACATACACTGAGATATATACTCAAAAACTGGCATTTCCTCCTGATTGTCAGGCAACGCCGCATGCGCAGATGTTCTGCAGGTACATGAAATCTTCGTGACGGCGTCAGAATCTAAACCTATCGAGCCACCGAAAAACTGTGTTTAATTTATTAATAGATGAAGTGATTTTTATGGAAGATAATAGAATCATTGACACATTCTCAGTCATTGTGCCGAAGCGTGGCGCAATACAGCAGATTAACAGACTCCAGTACTTGGGAAAGCTAACAGAATATGCATTACACATTTATGAAATGTTTACATTAAATATGATCGTTTGACCTCTTTTTATTTAAAAACAAAAACAGGCAGTAAGAAAGATACAAGAGCGTTTTTACTCATTACTTAGGTAGTATAACCACCCAGTCAAAAATGCTGCAGTGGCAACAGTTGTTTCCCCTGAGCTATCTCAGCCTGTTTAAATTCTGTCAACTGGAACCACCGAAACGTCCGGTATCGATACCACCAGTAGCCCCTGTCTGTTGTTCAGCGCTCTTTAAAGACGCGACATCCAACGGTACATGGCTGGAATCCTAGTCTAAATTTCTCATGATTGATTACTTCCTGTTTCCGGGCGCGTGAACTGCTATTCTCATTCGTCCCGTTACTGTGGTGAATGTCGTATTCGGGAGGTGGCGGTGTTCCTCCCCCACTGGATAGCGGAACCAGCACCGATCTACATGTCGGCTTTTGGGGTTTCCTCATACAGTGCAGCGGAGCACAACCGCAATTCGGAACAGTCTCCAAGTTCCTCACCGGTCTCCCGTTATGGGTTGTAGTGTAATTGATGTAAGTGTACGTGTGTGTAAGTAAGGGGTGAGGATAGGATAAGAAAGGAAAGATCGCGAGCGGTCCGTGTCCCGTTGCTTATGGCACTGCTGCGGCATTCGCCTGGAATTGAAGAATGAAAACTTCCGATCAGAGCAGCCGGCCCCTAGAGTTCTCCTCCAGACGGCGGCTGAAATCGACCCAGCTATCCGGCTAGAGCCGAAGATCTTGCCACTGTCCGGACTCGAACACTAGGATCTCCCAGCTAAAGGCACTGCAGAGACATCAGGAGATGCCCTGAGCGATCTCAGCCAGTTATTTTGAGAGAAACTTATGGAAGGTAAAGGTAAAGAATTATGTAATGTTCTAGCGGGTGAAAAATTATATTTTTCGGTGAAGGTTTCAAGAATGTGTTACCTGAGCAAGGGAAGTTCAGTTCCCAGAATCCACCATTTCAAAAAGAATACTATGAATTTGTATCTACAGTTTTAATTTGATGCAAAATTGTATACGAATGTTACATAATGAACATTTTCTAAATGATTGCGTGAACTGGGAACTTCAATGTAATAATCATGGGAACAATATTATTTACATTCCCAATAAATTTGTAAAACATTGATTAAGTTATTATCGCAATGCTGTGTACAGAAAGCTATCTTATACTTGCACTACGTAGATTGCATCCCTTTCCTTTACAGTTCAAAATACATACATTATTAGACTTTTAAGACGTCTCTCAGTATATCAGCAGCTATTGATGCAAAAGGTTAGTCTAGAGTTTAAGCTCGTTAATTTTTTACGACGCCTCTTAATAAGACCTGGAGCACACGAGCAGTGCGTCGACATTGTGTTTCGGGTCGTGCAGTGGGATATACGTCACAGACGTCCAAGGTGCGTTGACCCGCGCTGGCTCGACGACGAGATTTTCTAACGTAGGTACACGTGCAACGGACCTCCGAAGTTCTCTCCTAAATTTCCTTCCGTGCGTACTGACTAGATCGACTGCGAGACGGACGATTCAAAGGAATGTTTTTAATTTACAGGGCTGGTTGGATTGCTACCTTGCGTGACTGACGTGCTCGGGCTGTGCTCCAATATTTTACTAATTTTGACTACTTTCTTACATCTTTCAGGTACCTTTTGTTTTTAAATTGTTTTCTTTACTTGTTTACTTGTTACAGGAACGCTGAAAGAGATTTATATTGTCCCAAGCAGTGGAAAAGAAGTAAATAGTTATTTGTTTAAAAGACAGCGTAACGGACAAACGTGCATTTTAACGAGTTCAAAGACTTTTAATACATATTTGGTGTACAAATAAATTTAGTTTGGCGTAAAGGGTTAAACAACTAGTGAAAGTGTTGTGATAATTGTGAAAAACATCAAAATTCAAAGTTTCGCATATATTAGTAACGGAAAATTTTGAACCTTGTGACTTCAAAAGAATATCAAAGTGGTGAATTTTTGTGGCCTTTAAAGAGGTAAAGTATAGTAATCTAATTGTATTTATTAGTTTGCAGCTTAGATCTATTAACGGAAACACACTCAACTCTACTCGCAATTAACCAATAACATTTAAATACTAATTAGAATCCCATTTCTTTTATTTTTAAATAAATACGTAACTTAAATTAAATAATTTAATACACGTAAATTAAAAAGATAATTTAGGAAACATTTTTGACACATAATCTGATTTCTCATCTAATTATTTATTCTCATATTTGCCACGCATTTGATACGCATTCGTGACATGGCTACTATTCGCTATACACTTTCTACTCTGTACACTCTCAAAGCCGACCTTCTGAAAGCCTTCACACACGTAAACAATAATTTAGATGAACATATCCGAAGGCTCGAAGAGGTCGTTCAAAACTCAGACGGTTGGACAACAATAGGCAACACCGCAGAAACTTTCAACCGTCCATCCGCGAAAGCAAAAACACAATCATCACAACCAATCATGACTCACAACAGATTTGCTGTGTTAGATTATGACAATGATTTTCCATGCCTTCCCAATCCTCACTACCCCCTCCCATCATCGACACGTCCACCCACAAACCGACGCAAACAGGCTAGCAAGCGCAAAGAAACAAAGACACGTAGAATTGCGCAACCTGGCCCACAAGTGAACAAGGACATTCCTACTGAGCCCACGAAAAAGGTACTAATTTTAGCAGATAGCCATGGGCGACAAATCTCCTCCCTGCTCAGTGGGAAACTCCCATCCAATTTCTCTGTCATGTGTGTGTTTAAACCTAACAGGAGGTTTGCCGACGTGATCAGTGAATTGGACACCCACACAAAAACTCTCACCAAACGGGATACAGTCATCATCATAGGAGGGCAGAATGACATCAATTTGGGTGGGCACTTTACACCTGAGCAACATGTTGACAAACTACAACGTGCCGCCCAAAACACGAACATTGTAATCTCGACTCTGCCCTTCTGGTACAACAAACCAACAATGTGCAAAGAAATTAGACACGCAAACAACAAATTAAAACTGCATCTGAGAGGCACACATGTTAAATTATTTGAGCTTAACTTTCTCTCAGAAAAACACTTCACCCGGCATGGTCTTCACTTGAACCTTGTCGGAAAACATGCACTCGGTAGCAAACTTGCTAAACACATCCTTACACCTCAGCAGTATCCTATCCAAGTTTCATCCCCACCTACATCTCCTAGTTCTCTTCCATCCTCCGGAACCCCTTTGGACCCAATTACCTTATCCCCTGAACCAAATCCTTGTACTACCTCTCCCATTATTCATTCCCCTACATCTGTAACCCCTCCTTCCTCACCTCCTAACACTGCTGGGACACGATACTTCCTTCGACCACGCACTCGAGGTAAAAATGAGATAAATAAATAGCAACTAAAGTCAGATGCAGCAGAAAAGCATCCGTGTAGGTACATGAAAAATATTCAAATAATGCATCATAATGTGCAATCTCTTTCAAATAAAATTGAATTTATCGAGGCAGCATTAGAGTGTGATCTCAGTCAAATAGATGTTCTTTGCTTTACAGAACATTGGTTATCTCAAAATGATCTAAACACACTCCAAATTCCTAGTTTTTACCTTGCAGGATCTTATTGTTGAGCAAGGGAATCAAATAAAGGCCCTGCTTACGGAGGTTCGTGTATTTATGTAAGAAATAATATTGATTCTACCTTCTTGTCAGAATTCAATTTATATGCAGTTGAAAAAGTTTTTGAAATAACAGTTGTACATCTTACTACGCTCAAAATTATTTTACTTTGCATCTACAGACCTCCAACGAAGCAAGCTTTAGATTATTTCAATTTCGTAGAAAATCTAGAGATAACTCTGAACAAAATTAGTAATCTCTCTTTTAAATCCATTGTTGTATGTGGAGATTTCAATATTGATTTTCTGAGCGAATCCCACGAAAAAGAGCAGTTTCTCAATTTAATTCATTCTTTTAATTTAGATATTACAGTGAACGTACCTACACGGAATACTCTAAAATCACAAACAGCAATAGATCAAATTATAATTAACAAAACCACAACTAGATATGAAATAATAACGAATAATCTAGGTTACAGTGACCACGATGCACAAATTCTTACAATTACTAATAACATGAATACTGATACAATAAATAAAACACGCATGTGCAGAGCATTTACTACAGTTAACATAAAGTTATTTACGGACTACTTGCTGAAAGAATCATGGGAGGCAGTTTATAACGCTATGGACACAAATGAAAAATATAATTTATTTTTCTCAAAGCTTTCATTTCTCTTTGACGCATGCTTTCCTATTAAAAAGAGAAAATTCAACATTTCACGAAATAGTAATACTTGGATCACAAAAGGAATTAGAACATCGTGTAAAAATAAACGTACTCTCTACTTTATTTCTAAACGTCATGACGTATCTCAAGATTTTCTTATCTACTTTAAAAAATACAAAACATTGTTACGAAAAGTCATAAGGCAGGCTAAAATCATGAAAAACGATCAGGATATTTTGAACTCAAATAATAAAACAAAGGCAATGTGGAATATAATAAACAATACTACCAAATCAACTAGAAAACCCGTAGAGAATGTTGTTTTAAAATATAACGATATAAATGTGAACGATCCGGCAACAGTGGCTAATCTCTTTAACCAATACTTTTCGAGAATTGCTGCCGATCTCACGAAGGGTTTTCAGCCACAAAATTCAAAAACAGACAGTTCACCCAAAATTTTAGACACAATGTTCGTTTCAGAAACTTCTTCCTATGAAATTCTCAAAATAATCGGTAAACTAAAAAATAAATATTCGTCCGGTTTAGATGAATTCCCGGATTCTTTGTTAAAGACTTGTGCGTATGCCATTATACACCCGTTAACTCACATATTTAATGCATCTTTATGTACTGGAACGTTTCCAGATATTTTCAAAACAGCTAAAATTAAGCCGCTCTTCAAAAAAGGCAACAAAAATGAAAATCAAAATTATCGGCCCATTTCTCTTCTATCAGGTTTTTCAAAAATATTAGAGTGACTTTTTTACGTACGAATGGAAACCTTTCTCAGTAAACACGACGTGCTTTCAGATTGCCAACATGGTTAGAAAATCAAAATCAACAGGAAGCATTCATATTTTCTTTTTCTTTAAGATGTCGCCTCATCATTGGATCAAAACGAGGCACCCTATTGGATTATTTTTAGATCTCTCAAAGCTTTTTGACGTCATTGATCATGACATTTTACTTTCAAAATTACCTTCATATGGAATTCGTGGTATTGCTCTAGATTGGTTATGTTCGTACCTTAAACAACGATCTCAGAGTTGAAATACCTTACTGGAATGATGGAACATTACGTACGCACCTTTCCGACTCTTTGCCCATTGCATGTGGAGTTCCTCAAGGATCGATTTTAGGCCCTATTCTGTTCCTACTTTACATAAACGATATGCCCTCGACGATTCGAAACGGAAGAACGGTTCTCTTTGCGGATGATACGAACATCCTTTGCAATAAAGAAACCGTAAATAGTACAATATCAGATGTTTCAAATTGGTTCCGAAATAA
>BLKR01013502.1:0-10936 GCA_011170035.1 Teleogryllus occipitalis | reverse complement strand
CGCCGTCAGGACTTGAACCTAGGACCTCCAGGTCAGAGGCGCTGCAGTGACATCAGTTGATGCACTGAGGTACCGCTCCCGGCCCCGACACTATTCGTGAATGCTAGTTCCATTATCGAGAAAGAACGATAACAATACTATCGATTTCCCCTACTATCGATAACCTGTCGAAGGGCGAAAAGACATCAATGGATAACCAAAGCTAGAGGCGTCACCGGATCTCTTGACACATATATGGCTAAGGCAAAACGTATGAGCAATTCGTATAGGGGTTAAACATCATAAACGCATTATTTATTACACTTACTACGGAAGGGGCAAATAAAGTATGTGTACACATTAGTATGGCATGCTCTACGACGAAAAGTAAATTTTCGATTCCACAAGGCATGTTGCAAAACTCTGCATTCTTGTGCAATTGAAATTACGCTTGGACGGAAGTGACGTAATTTATTTAAATTCTCTTTTAAATTATTTTATCCTTCATAAGAGTGCTCATGATGCTTTTCATCAGCGATGTACACCAAAACTCTCAGTAAATGGCACACAGAACAGTCCGCAGATGGTGCCGAGACCAGTCGAGAATGAGCGGTGCTGATTCTTGACAGTCGTACGTTTAGATTTCACAGGCTGTTGAGGGGCGGAGTTGCCTTGCGAATGTAAGCCGCGAGAGCGATGGATAAGAGAGTGCATTTCACCCGGCTCTGCTCGAAATGATACTCCTCGAGAATACGGAAGATCACGCCTTTTTTCTCGAATAAAATGGAAAATTACTGCCCAGACGTACATTGTTGATATTTCAAAAGGCAATATTGATTTTTTTAAGTTTTGTTTCTCTCCGCCTCCAATAACACTCTACTCTATTCCTTAAACTTTTATAGTGTGTAGTGTCATAAGGGTAGTGAGTCAGCACGCAGTGTAGAATAGTAAAGGCCTAGTGAATGACTTGTAGAACAGCAGAACAGGGACTGTCTGAAAGGTTTAATCTAGATAGTTTCATAACGAACGCTTGTAAAAATTCTCCCTCCGTCCCTAGGGCTTATATCCATCCGACAGCCGGTGACCCTTTACGTCCTGATGGGACGCATATTCGACCATACACTAGACACCAATACACTCGCGGGCTCCCCTGATCTGGGGTCAGCGAGGCCCTCCGCGACAACACACACATGAGAGACAACGGACAATCATCCCTAAGGCGGGACTCGAACACGCGACCTTTCGGACCGAAGCGCTGAGTCGACACACGCTCATAGCCACTTCGGCCAACCATGTCGGCTATAAAAATTCTAATATTTAAAAAAGAAGTTAAGTAGTGGTTATCTATAAGCCCTTTCAACCATCTTCTACAGTCAAACCATGTTAAATAATAAACATAATAATTAAATTCATATTTTATTTTACTGAATTACCAAAAAGGGGGCCTGAATATAACACCAAAGGGACCCTTGGAGTCTTTCTTCTCGGTAGAGTAAGATAAAGTCCCTATTTATTATCACCTGATATGAGAAATATTTCATTAAAGTAATTATTAAAAACAATAAATATATTTACAAAGAAATAATGGCCTAATATGTATATAGAGAGTAAGTGTTAAAATTACAATACAAGTTTCAAACAATATTTACAATTTTTTGACAGTATCAACAAAACATTATGACTATTACAAACACGTAAAATTTTCGTAAACGTGCGAAAGACTTTTGCGGTCTTCGAAACGTAAAACTTTGGCAACTGTCCCTCAAGTTTGCTTTAAACAGCGAGAAACGTCTCGCCGCGTCACCATACGTCCAGGAGCAAACTCACGTAATGAAAGGCAAATATTCGCCCACCGACGACTTCACTTTCGGATTTGTCACACGACGCAGGTGAGAGATCAACCAACAATGAAAAGACTTGACTAATATGATTTGATTTAGGTTCATAAACACTCAATATCCCGAGAACGACCGACTTTTCCTGTAAGCAAAACAAGCCGTCTCTATGGGACCACCATGCACTGGGGAAAGTCACACGCCGCGGAAAAAAAAATATTTTAAGTCATAAACTGTTTGAAACTGGAAAATAATTGTTATCCAAATAGTCTAATGAGCTAACATTTAATTTTCATTTATATCTGTTAGTGTGTAGTGTTTTTAAGTAAATCTGGAGGATTTTTTTGGAGAGGCTCTTTCCTGAGTAGTGTTACGAATTATGTTTGAGTAACGACTACACATATGCAGTTTACTACGGAATCGTGAGAACACTTGTAATCGTCTTCCTTGCGTCATGCTTGCAGCTTCAAACAAAACCCACAGATAGGATAAAAATATCGTCTAAAAAATAAAAATGTACTGCAAAAATTCAGGAAATATTTCTTCGAATACAAAAACATCTATTTTAATACAAAAATATCAATTCAAATAAAGATCCGGGCTCTAAACATGAGTTTTCACTGTTAAAGTGGTTGGTCCTTATGACGAAGACGAGCTAAACATAGTGAAAATACAGAGAAGAAATAACATTAGTGACACGACAATATTCAATTCTGTTTTTAAATACTTTGTTTAATTTCTGATCAATTTCTGGTTTATGATTTAACAGAATTGAATTCATACGTAATATATTGACGGCATGATTCAAATCGAAATCTTCGGATGAAAACGCCTTACGGGGTACATATTAAAACCACCTCGGCAACCACGGAGAGATTTTCCTCGAATATTAAGGGAATGTGCTTCAACCATTGGTATAGTTTGAGAGTCATGGTGTGGCAGACAGCAATGCCATTTCAGGGGTGGCACCAACTAATAATTTCAATTCAAATTGTACAATTTGAAATTTGAATATTTTGCTGTGCTTTTCTAACCGATAATTTTATAAATTTATTAAATTCAAATTTTCTGTAAATATTTAAGATTATATTCCGGGTAAAGGGTCATACTCGTTGATTGAAATACATTTTAATTATATTACAATATTAAATCATTTGCATTATTTTAAACATTACGAACATAATACGCAAATATGTTTTGATTTCTACCAAAAATTCTCTAGACAACGCTACAGCAAATCGGTTTCTATCGATTGAACTGGGAGGGGTGAAACTATCGATTTTATTCTGAGTGAAATCTATTTCACTAACTCCACTGGCTTGAAATATTATTCCGCATTGCGCAGAGAAAGTGTTTCCTCTCTCAAATGCGGCCAACGAAGGTATGTTGCATTGATATTGACTTCAGTAACTACAATAATTAAATTAACTTTGATTAATAAATACCGGTTTGCTGCTGACATCCCGCTTCTGCCATGAATAGAAGCAATCCGCTCTTCGCGCAAAGTTCAGTGGACGAGGGTGAAAAATCACCCACACAAGCGTCTTCCCACACTGTAGGCAGCGGCTACCGAGACGCCAAATACACGTCTCGCAGGCCATTTGCTCGGAAGGTGGTCTGGCGAGCAGGGTACGATGACCGGCCGAACACTATTGCAACGAACGCCCCGCGGCCTCCGAGGGTAGAGGTGGTCTTCGGGTGCCCTGGGCACAGAAACGGCACGGCGTCGGCCTCGAGTCAATCTTCAGGCGGCGGTGTCGTTTCGACCACGATCAGACCGGTTCTAGAAGCAGTCGGTGTCACCCGCCCCGCCTCGCCGTTTCGTGACCTACGCCCGCCTAACGATTAGAATATTATCTGCCGCCTGCTTCCGTCCTCGAAAACCTGTCTATCCACGACGTGGCGAGGGTACTTGTATCTATGATGAGAGAATGGATGGCGCGATGTGGACGAGATAAGAAATTTAATTTATGTTTGGAGACAACAAATGTTGTTGCTGAAGTCGATATTTTGGGAGGATGTTATTAAAAGCACAAGTTCAAAAATACTGCTGTAATGACGAAATTAGGAGCTGCCAAACTAGCTTTCTGTAGGGAAACTACAATACAACAAAGAACAGGTAGTTCGTTTAATGTGATAGCATTACAGTACATATAATAACATTACAATTACAGAACTACAGAGTAAAGACTGATGTCAGTCGGAAACATTGTAAAGCATGCGCGATTCTTCAATGATTTTTCAGGAATTACTGAAATTACGTCAAGGGAAACCATTCTCTTTGCTTCACAGAATAAAATACTTGTTTAAAAATTAAGAGTTGTAGAAGTTCAAACAATACTGGGATTATCAGAATTTATACCGTTAAAAGAAATATTCACTCCAAATTTGCAGTATTACACTTTTGAACTAGCTTTCTAGCAAGAGGAAAAAATTAAAATTTAATAACAAAATAAAATCCAATACGAGAATAACGAAATCAATGAAACCAATTACGCAAACTTTGGAGCACATTCGAAAGCAAAACTTTAAAAAAACTTCGTTCATATTATTATCATAGAGTTCCCAAGTTATTCATA
This sequence comes from Teleogryllus occipitalis, assembly GCA_011170035.1. Classification (NCBI taxonomy): domain Eukaryota; kingdom Metazoa; phylum Arthropoda; class Insecta; order Orthoptera; family Gryllidae; genus Teleogryllus; species Teleogryllus occipitalis. The sequence goes on along the minus strand of BLKR01013502.1, from coordinate 6,543 downwards.
CATTACTTCATCAGCATTTCCAAGGGTCTAATTTTTTTAATCTTTCGACAAGCGATAAAGAAACAAAATAATAAAGTTTCCACTAACATAATTTCAGCGAAGCAATACAAAAATTGAACAAAAAATTTCAACGATATGAAACATTTCAGGCTACTTTAGTCACATTTAGTTGCTTTATTTTCGAAATACAATTCACCAAAAATTTGCTGATAGAATACTCACAAATGTTCAATTGCATAAAATAATGTTTGAAAAAATTATGTTCAATCGCACAGAACTATAATATTGTCTTTTACATATACAACATAGGAAAAGAAACTGTAACACGTCAAAAACAGAGGGTTGAAAAAGACTTAATTCGATAGATAATACAATATAAACTGGGACCTATTAAATATTAATACAGCAATTCTAAATATTCTGCAAAAAATGTATTCGCATTCAATATGAAGGAATACGCTAAAAATATAATTGTCATTCCTGAGGAAATGTAATACGTCGTGTAAAGAAGTTTTTTTCTATTATTCAATTCCACACTAAATAAAATGTATTCAAATAATAGAAAAGCAATAACTGATAACATTAACTTAACAATTTTGATATGAAATCTTAAAATGCAATCTTTCCGGGAAAAGAGACAGATGAAAATGTCGGTTTAACATTCAAAACTCTCTCAAAATGTAATATAGTATTAACTAGGTGACTTCGAATGCAAAACTTCTGCTGTAAAAAATCACAGAAACTGGTTCTCCAAAGAATAGCACTAACATTTCTCAAGAACAACCAATAAAATATTTTCGTTTCTCGTACTACGAAAAATTAAATATTTTAAGAAAAAGTCTTCACAAATACTGAAATAAGATAGTAGAGTATATACACAATACAACTGTTCCTTATGCGCCAAGAACATAAAAAAAGCTGTTCAATAATCCATTAAGTGAATATCAAATATTTCATGTCAGGTAGCCTCTTCCTTGGATACTTGCTCTCGCATGACGCCAGGTGTCAGTGTCGTAAGCACTGATTCACTAGTATGGTTAGACTGCGATACGTACAGTATGAGAATAGGGGGAATAATCCAATCAAAATTTTTGCATTTCTTCAGTCAAAATCGAAATGGTTTCATTCTTTCTTACCTTGGTGTGTAACGAAACCACAAACACTTGCCACATTGCCGGAGGCTGTACAGTTTCTTTTCCGTTTCCACGCGCTTTAGAAATTAGTACTATATATACATTTGATACTACACTCGCGGAAATGCATTGAAGAACATCTCGCCCGATTGCTCGGATCGACCTGAAAGTTTGCCCAGAAAAAGAAGATAGATATGTTGAATGGACTACAAAACCAAATGCATGGGACAACCAGAACATCTAATGCATGGAGAACGCGTACAAAATATCACTTAATAATGTGTCACCCTGCGCGGCCGCTCGTGCAGCAATTCACCCATGTAACCTGTCGCACTGGTGTTGTATGGCTTCCTGCGTTACTGTGTCCCACGCTCGTTGTAGATTTTGGCGCAAAAGGACGATGGTTGTGGCCGGTGTGGGGCTGGAAAGCGAGGCTGCGTCCCATGTTGTCCCACACGTGGTCGACGGAATGAGAGCCGGTTACCTGCAGGCCGGTGTAGTCGTTTCTGTCGCCTGTTACAATCTGTTTGTAATTTAAAAATTCAGTTTCTTTTCTTGTTGATGAACATCAGGACATTAAACACTGTATATACCTCACTAAGTTGGTTGGATAGGAAAGACAGGTACAGCCCAGTCTCTTCGATGTCTAGGGTGGAAAATCGATGGTTAGGGTGGATGGCTTTGGATGGTTGTTAGCGCCCTTGATCGCTCATATTACACTGTAGTATTTCTTCGAATGCGGTGGGAATGAGTAGATCTTGCTGTATAGTGTTGTTGGATAGTTGGTGTACCCTGGTACGTACCGGAATGCACCTACTATTCGATGGAGGCATTTTGATTCAAATCTGAGGATTGGAATCAATTGGATTGAGTTGCAGAATCCCATAACTCGATTTCGCATCTCCATATTGGTCGGACTGTTGCTTTGTAGAGAAGTACTTTGTTTTGCAGAAACAAATGTGAACGGTGATTGATTAACCACGTATTGTGATGAATTATTATTTTTGCTTCGTTTTTTTTGTTTTTTGTTTTTTGTTTTTTTTGTTGTTTTTTTTGCTACGTTGTTTCCATGTTAAACGGTTGTCGCGATGGAGTCCCAAGTATTTAACCGATGTTACTTTTTGATGGTACACATTGATTTCGCATTAGGGCATTGTTTCTTACAAACCTTGTTTGATTTTGATGCTTTTGCTTGTATGTGCCAACGTCATAACTACTGTTGCAGTAAGTTCAGTTGGATTTGTTTATACCTGGTTTCCGTCGTTATAAATCTAGCGGCAATGGAGAGCTCCAATACCAAAAATTTAAGTCGTTACGAAGCTTCCGATTGGATGACAGTAGCCCCCTCTCCGTCCACCTCGTGACCTTGAAATCCCACTATGTTCAAATCGGAGTATAAGATGATGTACGCGAGTTGTTTTCAATAGTTGCAGGCATCACTTTACCTTCGTTGTTGTACATTTTGTAACTCAATTATTTTTTCTATTTTGTAGAAAGATGTTCTCCGGTATTCATATCGGCAGTTTGAACATCTGCTAATGGTGGAAATTTATTGCTTAAATTTATTCATTTGCATTGATTGGTTAATGTTAGTTAAGAGACACTGTCTTTACTTTTGCGTTTTGCACGATTAACTGTGTGGCATTCTGGTGAGGACACTTGTGCGTTTGCAGTCGTTTGTACATCGTTATTATTCGACGTATAAGTGCACTGGCGTGAAGGTTGATTTGGCGAAAGTTAATTCCAATTTCCGTAGGTCGCTGCATTTCTATACATGATCTTTGCTGATGTGGTTGGTATGCAGGTAAGAAAATTGTCGTGGTTATTTTTCTCCTTGTTTATTTTCCATTCAATTATCGGTGGTTAAGTTGTTTGGTACATACGAGTCATCGTTTGCTGTACGAATGGCCTTGTACTATCTTTGCTAGCTAAAACCACCCTACCAGTAGTAGAAGGGTCGCATGAATTGAATTCACAGTGCATGCTCATAATACTACATGAAAAACACACAGTAATAACAAAAAATCAGTAGCACGGTCAGTATCTTCGTGGAATAACCAGTGAACGTTTACACAGCGAGAGAACAAAAACAGCGAGGTAGTCTTTTCGGATGCTAGAGCGTGAATATATACTCTCTCTGTAACAGGAGTTTTCACTGCACTTATAAACTAAACCTATAATACATTACATGCTAAACATTGCTTAACAACTAGTGCTTCATAAGGAGGAAGCGATCGCACTGTAATGCTCGGGTGTTTACGAATCCTGGCCATAGGGCCTCTGGTCAGGCCGTGTCGGCCGCCGCAGTCGCCGCCGCCTTCCCCGCCGCGCCGCGACGTTTGGAGCCCGGCTGTCCCACACTCGTGTGTATTGGCAATATCGGCAATTACAACGAGTCGCCCTGTTTGTGTTTATCTTGCGCCCGTGTGTACAATGCCCTCCACAACATTTTTCATTCTGTTTGCCCTCTCTTGGCCCTCGTACTACCCTAAGTTCATCAAAAGACTCCGCAGTTTGTCTAGAGAAGTTGGCGCGGAGCAGGGCAGGGATGGCGGCCGCGGAGCGGGGACGAGGGCGGGGGCGGGGGCGGGGGCGGGGCGGATCGGAGGGCGACGGCGAGGCGCGCGGGGAAGGGTGGGAGAGAACGCTGGGCGCGGCCACTGTCCTTGTGTTATTTTAACGCCGTGTTTGCTCAGTTGATTGCAAAAGTGACCTTTTCCATCCTTCTCGGGGCCATTCTGGTTGTCCAATCAGAGCCCGTGAGGGCGGCGATGGCCGTTGACGAGTTGGAAATCAGCTCCCGCTGCATGGCCGGCAGCGGCCACGCCACCCGGAAGCGTTAGGGCCACTGCGAGCAGCTCCCGGGGGTCGCGGTTCGAGGCGGAAAGGGGAGTCGCGGCTCGAAGACGAAGTGTGGGAGGTAACGAGAACCGATTACAGAACGGGGTGTAGGGCGCGTTGCAAAGCGATGCTCGATGCAGAGCAGAGCGGTGTGTAGCGCGGGGTGGGGAGCAGAGCAGGAAGGGACGGGATGTATAGCGGTGAGAGGGGCAGATCGAAGCGGGTGCAGAACGGGGAGAGGCTGGTGAAGAGAAGAGAAAGCTTGGGAACAGAAGAGGGTGCAGAGTGGAGCAGCGTGCAGATCGAGGCGGGGTGCCGAGCGGCGAGGTGCAGCGTAAGACAGGGTGCGAAGCAGCGCGAATTAGAGATGAAGCTCAGTGACGAACGGGCTGGAAACGGGAGGGAACGGGCATTTAAATGGCAGGCGTGAGATACCGCTAGTAGCGGGTGGGAGGACGAGCGGGGTGGAATAGCACGCGAGACGGATATTAAAAGCAGAGGATCTGATCCCGGAGGATGGGAGAACGTACGAGCGCAGCGGGGATTGAACATGTGGGGGCAGCTGGCAAAGATCGGAACTGGCTAAATTGGAAGTTTCGATGCCGTCCGTTCGCATGGCGAGGCATCACATGGCACTTTCACATTCTGTTTGTTCCAGCTGATCTATCGTTCGCTACTGACCTGGCGTTTGAGGCTTGTGTAGAACAGCGTTCTCTGCACACGTTCTCGACGCTCTTCTGAGCGAAGGCACCTCTCGGACTAGCATCGGGGTACAACACATGCACGACGTCACTTGCTCTTCCCAAGAGTCAGCTCCCCAGGGTGCCATTCAACTAGAACTTTCCAGCTGTATGATTGGTCCCAAAGCTTCATGATCGGGACGCATCTCTTCTCGTTTTCTCATTTGTCAAATTTCATGCAGATGCCATTGCTAAAATCATGGATAACAGCCAGCATTTGGGAGAGAATCGTTTCATTCTTAGCAAACACTTTAAGATCATCCGTATAAAACAAATGTGATACTGGTCGTTCTTCACCATGAAGCTTGTAACCGAAGTCAGTGTGCGACAACCGTCTCGAGAGTGGGATCAAATTAATGCAAAAAGACAGAGGAGAAGGGAGTTCTCCTGAAAAATTCCCCCATTAATCTGAATACTTGTTTTTACAACTTCCTTTCAGCTGTGTGTTAGTATCCTGGTATTCCACGACTTCATACTAGCCTTGCAAAACTCAAGAAGTCTAGAAGGAAATCGATAGATCTCCAGGGTCTTCAAAATTCAATCGTGTGGTACACCGTCAAAAACCTTCTTGTACTCAATCCAAGCCACGCTTAAATTACGTTTTCGTTTCTTTACATCATTCAAGATGACTTTATTTAGCAATTGTAGCAATATAGCGGTTATTTAGCAACAATAGCATTATAGCAAGATTTCATTATAGCCATAGGAAGCCTACGACAACCTTTCTATTCAACTGGCAATAGAAGGGAGCCTGTTCTCTAGGAGCCTGTACATTTTGTTAGCTATGGGTGGTTATAACTTTGTAGATAACTCAGTTTGTAACTCACAAGTAATTGGCCTGTAGTTCTCCGCTTTGGGCAGCAGATGTGATGCCGCGTGTGAACCATTCCTGGAGTTCGTTTGGATTTCTAAAATTGTATTAGCAGCCTTTGCTAGATGAGAATGTAATGCAATAATTTTTTTAATCCAAAAATTCAATCTTATCAATACCAAGGGATTTCCAGTTCCCATGTTCTTAATTCAGTTGCATTCACGATGTGATTAATTTCAGTAAGATCTATATCTCTACCTGGGATCTGTACCACCTCATTTCAGACTGAATTCGCTGTCTCCATCACGCTCTTAGCTTTAGCATTTTCATATATTCTCCTCAAATGGGTAAGAGATTTGAGTGGACGAACTCGTTTTATCTCGCATCGAAGGAGATTTCGCCTAATGACAATATTGTGTAATTCATAGCCGGATGAATGACCTATGACGAAGTTTCAATGGTAGAGATTAATCTTAAATAGGACCATCGATATTACACGGTTCTAAATGTGGATAATTCGATGGATAACATACTCCGCATTTCCCTGAATGCCAGCAAGTTGTTCTGCTGTTCCACTAATATCGCACTTAACCGTTGACTGGCAAGCTTCTTTGAACTTAGGATAGACCTCATATCAGGGTTCCGCACTCTCCATGTCTTGTAGACTTCTATTTAGTTAGATAATACCTTATTTTACGTGGCGAGACTCGGGCCATCAGGCCCGCACTTCCGTCTAACCACGCAAATTTCGCTATGCTCCTTTCACCTAGCGGAGAAAGGAGGTATTATCTTGGACGACGAAACAGGCGGATCTCAATTTTGCTCAGAGGCTTCTTTTGGGCTTGAGGATCTTTTACATGCAGCAAATCTACTACATGGGACAGCCGGCTTTACTTCCCCTCCGAAGGAAGGCGTACGAAGGATTTTCTCACCCTTAAAAATCCATGGCTTCGATCGGGTTTGAACCCGCAAACTCGGGTACAACAGTCCGGAACGCTGACCGTTACACCACCGAATC
>BLKR01013501.1:0-10936 GCA_011170035.1 Teleogryllus occipitalis | reverse complement strand
CGCACTCGAGGTAAAAATGGAGTAAATATATAGCAACTACAGTCAGATGCAGCAGAAAAACATTCGTGTAGGTACTTGCAAAAAATAAACATTCTTCACCATAATGTTCAGTCCCTTTCAAATAAAACTGAGTTTATCGAGGCAGCTCTACAGAGCGATCTAAATCAAACGGATGTTCTTTGCTTTACAGAACATTGGTTATCTCCTAATGAACTTAGCATTTTCCAAATTCCAAACTTTTACCTCGCAGGCTTTTATTGTAGAGAGAGAATCGCATAAAGGTCCTACGTATGGTGGTTCTTGTATTTACGTTAGAAATAATATTGATTCTATCCCCTTGGCAGAATTAAATGTGTATTCCATTGAAAATATTTTCGAAATTTCTGTTGTACATCTTACTTCACTAAAAGTGATAATATTTTGCATTTACAGACCTCCAACAAAGAGAACTGCAGATTATATTTTGTTCTTAGAAAACCTGGAGATAACACTTAACAAAGTCAGCAATCGCTCTTTTGAATCCATTGTTGTATGCGGAGATTTTAACATTGATTTTCTGGTCGAATCTTGCGAGAAAGAAAAGTTTCTCAATTTAATTAATTCCTTCAATTTAGACATTACAATTAATGTACCTACACGAATCACACAAAATTCGATGAAGGCAATTGATCAAATTATAATTAACAAAACTACTACTCGATATGAAGTTGAAACAAAAGATTTAGGATACAGTGACCACGATGCACAAATTCTTACCATTATAAGAAATGCGATCACTGACACAATAAATAATACACGTAAGACTAGATTGTTTACTAAAAGTAAAATTAAATTATTCATAGACTACTTGATGCAGGAGTCATGGGAAGCAGTTTATAATACTGTTGATACAAACGAGAAATATAATTCTTTTTTTTCAACTCTTTCAATTCATTTTAACACTTGCTTTCCTCTTCAAAAACGAAAATTAAATATTTCACGGAAAAGCAATTCTTGGATAACACAAGGGATTAGGACATCTTGTAAAAACAAGCGAATTCTTTCTTTCATTTCTAAACGTCATGACGTATCTCAAGATTTCCTTATCTACTTTAAAAAATACAAAACATTGTTACGAAAAGTCATAAGGCAGGCAAAAATCATGAAAAACGATCAGGATATTTTGAACTCAAATAATAAAACAAAATCAATGTGGAATATAATAAAAATACTACCAAATCAACTAGAAAACCCGTAGAGAATGTTGTTTTAAAATATAACGATATAAATGTCAACGATCCGGCAACAGTGGCTAGTCTCTTTAACCAATACTTTTCGAGAATTGCTGCCGATCTCACTAAGGGTCTTCAGGCACAAAATTCAAAAACAGACAGTGCACCCAAAATTTTAGACACAATGTTCGTTTCCGAAACTTCTTCCTATGAAATTCTCAAAATAATCGGTAAACTAAAAAATAAATATTCGTCCGGTTTAGATGAATTCCCAGATTCTTTGTTAAAGACTTGTGCGTATGCCATTATACACCCGTTAACTCACATATTTAATGCATCTTTATGCACTGGAACGTTTCCAGATATTTTCAAAACAGCTAAAATTAAGCCGCTCTTCAAAAAAGGCAACAAAAATGAAATTCAAAATTATCGGCCCATCTCTCTTCTATCAGTTTTTTCAAAAATATTAGAGAGACTTTTTTACGTACGAATGGAAACCTTTCTCACTAAACACGACGCGCTTTCAGATTGCCAACATGGATTTAGAAAATCAAAATCAACGGAAACAGCTATATTTTCTTTTCTTAAAGATGTCGCCTCATCATTAGATCAAAACGAGGCACCTATTGGATTATTTTTAGATCTCTCAAAAGCTTTTGACATCATTGATCATGACATTTTACTTTCAAAATTACCTTCATATGGAATCCGTGGTATTGCTCTAGATTGGTTATGTTCGTACCTTAAACAACGATCTCAGAAAGTTGAAATACCTTACTGGAATGATGGAACATTACGTACGCACCTTTCCGACTCTTTGCCCGTTGCATGTGGAGTTCCTCAAGGATCGATTTTAGGCCCTATTCTGTTCCTACTTTACGTAAACGATATGCCCTCGACGATTCGAAACGGAAGAACGGTTCTCTTTGCGGATGATACGAACATCCTTTGCAATAAAGAAACCGTAAATAGTACAATATCAGATGTTTCAAATTGGTTCCGAAATAACAAATTAATAGTAAACGAAAAGAAAACGGTTTTAATGCAGTTTTCCATTTCAAATAAACAATTCTGTGCTCCATTGAAAATGAACAGTGTACCATTGACTCATGTTAATGCAACAAAATTTTTAGGTCTCTCAATTCAGTCAAACCTTAAATGGAACGTCCATTTAAATGAATTGAACACAAAATTAAGTTCATTATGCTACGCGTTCAGAATTCTTGCAAATTCAGTCAGCCTTCATACTGCTCGTTGTGTATACTTCGCGAATGTTCATTCCCGCCTGAGATATGGCATAATATTCTGGGGAAATACATCTTATAGCTCCCAGACGTTTAGATTACAAAAACGAATTGTACGAATAATAACCAAATCCCACCCACGTGATTCTTGTAAGCCTATCTTCATTAATCTAGGAATTCTACCATTACCGTGTCTTTTTATTTACGAATCAGTGGTTTTTGTAAAAAATGACTTGCTTAAGGGCGGGAATATATTTTCAGAAAATGCCGAAGTCTATTACTATAACACTCGACGTAGAAATCATATTCATCAGGTGACAGTATCAACAGCTCATTACAAAAATTCACATACAATACATGTACATTATTTTACAACACTTTGCCAGATGACATTAAACGATTAAATTCAATAGAAAAGTTTAAATCACAAGTGAAATCGTTTCTGCTGCATAAATGTTTCTATACAATTAGAGACTATACCGAGCATCACAAGAAAAGTAACATTAATTTTAACAATGATACATAATGCATTAATTACCATTTGGACTGTATAAATGAGTATAAACAACCTGTAACAACTATTGTAACACAGCTTCCGGGTCAATGACCCCCATCTCGATCAGGTTTTCGTCCAGTTTCCCTGATCCATTGAGCAAATGCTGAGATGGCCCCTTGTTTTGCTTCTGGACATAAATGTAACTTCATTTTCTGTGCACGTCTTCTAGAATTCAGTGGGAAATACAATTATTCAAATTATCGTTTCCACGTTGTCGCGGCAGGAAGTAATAAGAGCCAAAATTTATTGCTTATTTATCCTTGAAAATAGATTTTATTACATGGGAGTTTTTTTGTTTTTTTTTCTCCCTTTCAAAATTCAAAATTTATTGCTTATTTATCCTTGAAAATCGATTTTATTACATGGGAGTTTTTTTGTTTTTTTTTTCTCCCTTTCAAAATTCAAAATTTATTGCTTATTTATCCTTGAAAATCGATTTTATTACATGGGAGTTTTTTTGTTTTTTTTTTTCTCCCTTTCAAAATTCAAAACTTAAGTAGTATATGATTTAGTGTAGGGATCACAGAATTTTGAAAATGTGCACACAATTCACTTTTCCCCATAGCCCGTCATACGCAGTTTTTAACTGTTTTTTGACGTAAATAAATAAATAAATAAATAAACAAACCTTCATGCGATATTTAAATTTATTTCCATATACGCCTGTTTTCGAAAGCGGTCACACTGAGAATTGCACTCGGAATGCTGAATTCAAAGTCCAATGTGCTAACCTGTACTCCATTGACCCACGTTTTGGGACCCCACATGCGATTTTTAAATTTTGTTTCAATTTCCCTTTGGAATAAAAAAAAAAGGTCCCACCGAGATTTGAACTCGGATCGCTGGATTCAGAGTCCAGAGTGCTAACCGTTACACCATGGGACCACGCAAATTACCCTCTTCATGTCATATTGAAATTTGGTTTCATTTTCGACTTCTTAATAAGGAGGACCCACCGAGATTTGAACTCGGATCGCTGGATTCAAAGTCCAGAGTGCTAACCGTTACACCATGGGACCACGTTTCGTCATTCCTTCATGCGATATTTAAATTTATTTCCATATACGCCTTTTTAATAAAGTGGTCACACTGAGACATGCACTCGGAATGCTGAATTCAAATTCCAATGTGCTAACGTTTACTCCAATGACCCACGTTTTGGGACCCCACATGCGATCTTCAAATTTTGTATCAATTTCCCCTTTGTAATAAAAAGAAGGTCCCACCGACATTTGAACTCGGATCGCTGGATTCAGAGTCCAGAGTGCTAACCATTACACCATGGGACCACGGGAGTTACCCTCTTCATGTCATATTGAAATTTGGTTTCATTTTCGTCTTCTTAATAAAGAGGTCCCACCGAGATTTGAACTCGGATCGCTGGATTCAAAGCCCAGAGTGCTAACCGTTACACCATGGGACCACGTTTCCTCAAACGTTCATGCGATATGTAAATGTATTTCCATATACGCCTGTTTTGGAAAGCGGTCACACTAAGAATTGCACTCGGAATGCTAAATTCAAAGTCCAATGTGCTAACCTTTACTCCAATGACCCACGTTTTGGGACCCCACATGCCATTTTCAAATATTGTTTCAATTTCCCCTTTGTAATAAAAAAGGTCCCACCGAGATTTGAAATCGGATCGCTGGATTCAGAGTCCAGAGTGCTAACCGTTACACCATGGGACCACGTTTCGTCATTCCTTCATGCGATATTTAAATTTATTTCCATATAAGCCTTTTTTAGAAAGCGGTCACACTGACAATTGCACTGGGAATACTGAATTCAAAGTCCAATGTGCTAACCTTTACTCCACTGACCCACGTTTTGGGACCCCACATGCGATTTTTAAATTTTGTTTCAATTTCCCTTTGGAATAAAAAAAAAGTCCCACCGAGATTTGAACTCAGATCGCTGGATTCAGAGTCCAGAGTGCTAACCATTACACCATGGGACCACGAGAATAACACTCTTCATGTGATATTGAAATTTGGTTTCATTTTCGACTTCTTAATAAAGAGGTCCCACCGAGATTTGAACTCGGATCGCTGGATTCAAAGTCCAGAGTGCTAACCGTTACACCATGGGACCACGTTTCGTCCCTCCTTCATGCGATATTGAAATTTATTTCCATATACGCGTTTTTTATAAAGCGGTCACACTGAGAATTGCACTCGGAATGCTGAATTCAAAGTCCAATGTGCTAACCTTTAATCCATTGACCCACGTTTTGGGACCCCACATGCGATTTTTAAATTTTGTTTCAATTTCCCTTTGGAATAAAAAAAAAGGTCCCACCGAGATTTGAACTCAGATCGCTGGATTCAGAGTCCAGAGTGCTAACCATTACACCATGGTACCACGTTTCGTCATTCCTTCATGCGATATTTAAATTTATTTTCATATACGCCTTTTTTATAAAGCGGTCACACTGAGAATTGCACTCGGAATGCTGAATTCAAAGTCCAATGTGCTGACCTTTACTCCATTGACCCACGTTTTGGGACCCCACATGCGATTTTTAAGTTTCGTTTCAATTCCCCCTTTGTAATAAAAAAGACGTCTCACCGAGATTTGAACTCGGATCGCTGGATTCAGAGTCCAGAGTGCTAACCATTACACCATGGGACCACGTGAATAAACCTCTTCATGTCATATTGAAATTTGGTCTCCTTTTCGTCTTCTTAATAAAGAGGTCCCACCGAGATTTGAAGTCGGATCGCTGGATTCAATGTCCAGAGTGCTAACCGTTACACCATGGGACCACGTTTCCTCACAACCTTCATGGGATATTTAAATTTATTTCCATATACGCCTTTTTTAGAAAGTGGTCACACTGAGAATTGCACTCGGATTGCTGAATTCAAAGTCCAATGTGCTAACCTTTACTCCATTGACCCACGTTTTGGGGCCCCCATGCGATTTTTAAATTTTGTTTCAATTTCCCTTTGGAATAAAAAAAAGGTCCCACTGACATTTGAACTCGGATCGCTGTATTCAGAGTCCAGAGTGCTAACCATTGCACCATGGGACAACGTAAATAACCCCTCTTCATCTCATATTGAAATTTGGTTTCATTTTCGTCTTCTTAATAAAGAGGTCCCACCGAGATTAGAACTCGGATCGCTGGATTCCAAATCCAGAGTGCTAACCGTTACACCATGAAACCACGTTTCCGCAAACTTTCATGATATATTTAATTTTATTTCCATATACGCCTTTTTTATAAAGCGGTCACACTGAGAATTGCACTCGGAATGCTGAATTCAAAGTCCAATGTGCTAACCTTTACTCCAATGACCCACGTTTTGGGACCCCACATGCGATTTTTAAATTTTGTTTCAATTTCCCTTTGGAATAAAAAAAGGTCCCACTGAGATTTGAACTCGGATCGCTGGATTCAGAGTACAGAGTGCTAACCATTACACCATGGGACCACGGGAATTACCTTCTTCATGTCATATTGAAATTTGGTTTCATTTTCGTCTTCTTAATAAAGAGGTCCCACCGAGATTTGAAATCGGATCGCTGGATTCAAAGTCCAGAGTGCTAACCGTTACACCATGGGACCAAGTTTCCTCAAACCTTCATGCGATATTTAAATTTATTTCCATATACGCCTGTTTTCGAAAGCGGTCACACTGAGAATTGCACTCGGAATGCTGAATTCAAAGTCCAATGTGCTAACCTGTACTCCATTGACCCACGTTTTGGGACCCCACATGCGATTTTTAAATTTTGTTTCAATTTCCCTTTGGAATAAAAAAAAAAGGTCCCACCGAGATTTGAACTCGGATCGCTGGATTCAGAGTCCAGAGTGCTAACCGTTACACCATGGGACCACGCAAATTACCCTCTTCATGTCATATTGAAATTTGGTTTCATTTTCGACTTCTTAATAAGGAGGACCCACCGAGATTTGAACTCGGATCGCTGGATTCAAAGTCCAGAGTGCTAACCGTTACACCATGGGACCACGTTTCGTCATTCCTTCATGCGATATTTAAATTTATTTCCATATACGCCTTTTTAATAAAGTGGTCACACTGAGACATGCACTCGGAATGCTGAATTCAAATTCCAATGTGCTAACGTTTACTCCAATGACCCACGTTTTGGGACCCCACATGCGATCTTCAAATTTTGTATCAATTTCCCCTTTGTAATAAAAAGAAGGTCCCACCGACATTTGAACTCGGATCGCTGGATTCAGAGTCCAGAGTGCTAACCATTACACCATGGGACCACGGGAGTTACCCTCTTCATGTCATATTGAAATTTGGTTTCTTTTTCGTCTTCTTAATAAAGAGGTCCCACCGAGATTTAAACTCGGATCGCTGGATTCAAAGCCCAGAGTGCTAACCGTTACACCATGGGACCACGTTTCCTCAAACGTTCATGCGATATGTAAATTTATTTCCATATACGCCTGTTTTGGAAAGCGGTCACACTGAGAATTGCACTCGGAATGCTGAATTCAAAGTCCAATGTGCTAACCTTTACTCCAATGACCCACGTTTTGGGACCCCACATGCGATTTTCAAATATTGTTTCAATTTCCCCTTTGTAATAAAAAAGGTCCCACCGAGATTTGAAATCGGATCGCTGGATTCAGAGTCCAGAGTGCTAACCGTTACACCATGGGACCACGTTTCGTCATTCCTTCATGCGATATTTAAATTTATTTCCATATAAGCCTTTTTTAGAAAGCGGTCACACTGAGAATTGCACTGGGAATACTGAATTCAAAGTCCAATGTGCTAACCTTTACTCCATTGACCCACGTTTTGGGACCCCACATGCGATTTTTAAATTTTGTTTCAATTTCCCTTTGGAATAAAAAAAAAGGTCCCAGCGAGATTTGAACTCAGATCGCTGGATTCAGAGTCCAGAGTGCTAACCATTACACCATGGGACCACGTTTCGTCATTCCTTCATGCGATATTTAAATTTATTTTCATATACGCCTTTTTTATAAAGCGGTCACACTGAGAATTGCACTCGGAATGCTGAATTCAAAGTCCAATGTGCTGACCTTTACTCCATTGACCCACGTTTTGGGACCCCACATGCGATTTTTAAGTTTCGTTTCAATTCCCCCTTTGTAATAAAAAAGAGGTCTCACCGAGATTTGAACTCGGATCGCTGGATTCAGAGACCAGAGTGCTAACCATTACACCATGGGACCACGTGAATAAACCTCTTCATGTCATATTGAAATTTGGTCTCCTTTTCGTCTTCTTAATAAAGAGGTCCCACCGAGATTTGAACTCGGATCGCTGGATTCAAAGTCCAGAGTGCTAACCGTTACACCATGGGACCACGTTTCCTCACAACCTTCATGGGATATTTAAATTTATTTCCATATACGCCTTTTTTAGAAAGTGGTCACACTGAGAATTGCACTCGGATTGCTGAATTCAAAGTCCAATGTGCTAACCTTTACTCCATTGACCCACGTTTTGGGGCCCCCATGCGATTTTTAAATTTTGTTTCAATTTCCCTTTGGAATAAAAAAAAAGGTCCCACTGACATTTGAACTCGGATCGCTGGATTCAGAGTCCAGAGTGCTAACCATAGCACCATGGGACAAAGTAAATAACCCTCTTCATCTCATATTGAAATTTGGTTTCATTTTCGTCTTCTTAATAAAGAGGTCCCACCGAGATTAGAACTCGGATCGCTGGATTCCAAAGTCCAGAGTGCTAACCGTTACACCATGGGACCACGTTTCCGCAAACTTTCATGATATATTTAATTTTATTTCCATATACGCCTTTTTTATAAAGCGGTCACACTGAGAATTGCACTCGGAATGCTGAATTCAAAGTCCAATGTGCTAACCTTTACTCCAATGACCCACGTTTTGGGACCCCACATGCGATTTTTAAATTTTGTTTCAATTTCCCTTTGGAATAAAAAAAGGTCCCACTGAGATTTGAACTCGGATCGCTGGATTCAGAGTACAGAGTGCTAACCATTACACCATGGGACCACGTGGATTACCCTCTTCATGTCATATTGGAATTTGGTTTCATTTTCGTCTTCTTAATAAAGAGGTCCCACCGAGATTTGAAATCGGATCGCTGGATTCAAAGTCCAGAGTGCTAACCGTTACACCATGGGACCACGTTTCCTCAAACCTTCATGCGATATTTAAATTTATTTCCATGTACGCCTGTTTTCGAAAGCGGTCACACTGAGAATTGCACTCGGAATGCTGAATTCAAAGTCCAATGTGCTAACCTGTACTCCATTGACCCACGTTTTGGGACCCCACATGCGATTTTTAAATTTTGTTTCAATTTCCCTTTGGAATAAAAAAAGGTTCCACCGAGATTTGAACTCGGATCGTTGGATTCAGAGTCCAGAGTGCTATCCGTTACACCATGGGACAACACAAATTACCCTCTTCATGTCATATTGAAAATTTGGTTTCATTTTCGACTTCTTAATAAAGAGGTCCCACCGAGATTTGAACTCGGATCGCTGGATTCAAAGTCCAGAGTGCTAACCGTTACACCATGGGACCACGTTTCGTCATTCCTTCATGCGATATTTAAATTTATTTCCATATACGCGTTTTTTATAAAGCGGTCACACTGAGAATTGCACTCGGAATGCTGAATTCAAATTCCAATGTGCTAACCTTTGCTCCAATGACCCACATTTTGGGACCCCACATGCGATCTTCAAATTTTGTATCAATTTCCCCTTTGTAATAAAAAGAAGGTCCCACCGAGATTTGAACTCGGATCGCTAGATTCAGAGTCCAGAGTGCTAACCATTACACCATGGGACCACGGGAGTTACCCTCTTCATGTCATATTGAAATTTGGTTTCATTTTCGTCTTCCTAATAAAGAGGTCCCACCGAGATTTGAACTCGGATCGCTGGATTCAAAGTCCAGAGTGCTAACCGTTACACCATGGGACCACGTTTCCTCAAACCTTCATGCGATATTTAAATTTATTTCCATATATGCCTGTTTTGGAAAGCGGTCACACTGAGAATTGCACTCGGAATGATGAATTTAAAGTCCTATGTGCTAACCTTTACTCCAATGACCCACGTTTTGGGACCCCACATGCGATTTTCAAATTTTGTTTCAATTTCCCCTTTGTAATAAAAAATGATCCCACCGAGATTTGAACTCGGATCGCTGGAATCAGAGTCCAGAGAGCTAACCGTTGCACCATGGGACCACGTTTCGTCATTCCTTCATGCGATATTTAAATTTATTTCCATATAGGCCTTTTTTAGAAATCGGTCACACTGAGAATTGCACTGGGAATGCTGAATTCAAAGTCCAATGTGCCAACCTTTACTCCATTGACCCACGTTTTGGGACCCCACATGCGATTTTTAAATTTTGTTTCAATTTCCCTTTGGAATAAAAAGAAAGGTCCCACCGAGATTTGAACTCAGATCGCTGGATTCAGAGTCCAGAGTGCTAACCATTACACCATGGGACCACGAAAATAACACTCTTCATGTGATATTGAAATTTGGTTTCATTTTCGTCTTCTTAATAAAGAGGTCCCACCGAGATTTGAACTCGGATCGCTGGATTCAGAGTCCAGAGTGCTAACCATTATACCATGGGACCACGAAAATAACACTCTTCATGTGATATTGAAATTTGGTTTCATTTTCGTCTTCTTAATAAAGAGGTCCCACCGAGATTTGAACTCGGATCGCTGGATTCAAAGTCCAGAGTGCTAACCGTTACATCAATGGACCACGTTTCCGCAAACGTTCATGGGATATTTAATTTTTTTTCCATATACGCCTTTTTTATAAAGCGGTCACACTGAGAATTGCACTCGGAATGCTGAATTCCAAGTCCAATGTGCTAACCTTTACTCCATTGTCCCACGTTTTGGGACCCCACATGCGATTTTCAAATTTTGTTTCAATTT
>BLKR01013500.1:0-10942 GCA_011170035.1 Teleogryllus occipitalis | reverse complement strand
AAATATTGTAATGATTTACACGATCCCCGATAGTATGCGTTTGGATAATAAACAATTTGAAAACATTTACAGCAAAGGCGCCATAATAAAAAAAACCGATTGGGGAAGAAAATAAAGTGAACCCGATACTTGTGCAAGTTTTGACCATAGACATTAGATCCGGCTTTAATTTAGGAACATTTTAAAAGTTATCCCAGTAAAATCGCGTCAGGCAATAAGAAGTAATTGAAAATTTTGTATTTCGTATATTTGTGTTAAGGAGAATATTAATGGAGTCCATTGTTGGAGCGATGAAACGCTTATAAAGAAGAGGGTTTTTCGAATAATGCAAGAGAACGCGATAAGATATCAAATTCAGACTTTCGGGGGAAAAAAGAAGAAAATTAGCGGCATCATGCAAAATTTATCCCATTTAAATATCTTGACGGGAAGTATCAAAATTTTAATAAAACAAATAAATTAATTCAAGCAAAAGTTTAGCAAGAAGAAGCGATTAGCGAACAATTGCAGTGCGTTCCGTTTCACATCCAAAAACGGAAAATAGGGAAAATAAAAGGAATTTGACCAAAGGAAAACAAGAGGAAAACATCGAATTTTAGGAAATTGCCGGGAGAATTTTATTAAAACAAAAACGGAAATAAAGTGTTTCGGGAAACGTTAAAAATTAAATATTTTGTGAGAACCAAAGTGACGCGATCGTCAGTTATCAAGCGATCGGGAAAAGTGTTGAAGCAAAAATAACAATGCTAAGTTGGAAAAATTTTAGCAGAACGTGCCTAGACTTGGTGGAGGCAAGACGTGTATTCGCGTAGGCGATGTTTGGAAATTTTTTTAAAGTGCGGAAGTAATGGACAGAATTTGCAATAGTAACTGGGAATACTTCATGTAAATTATTTAATATTTCGTGAAAAATAATTTCATAAAAAAAAAGTTTTCGGAATTACTGTGAAATTCGGCAACGCCCGTTGGACTCGCGAGAGCAAACGATAATGAGCGTGGCCGTATGAGAAATTTTGCAACGGTGGGGAGCGCGACGTTGCATTTACGATTAGTGGCGCGGAATTCAATTCGGGACTCAGAGATTTTCAAATAACTTGGAATATTTATGAAAAAAAGGTGGCAGCGTGAATTCCGACATGTTACGTGAACAGTGATGCGTACGCGAGTGTGTTCCGGAACTGGTGGCGACAACGGGAGGCGCTGTTGTGCGTGGATAATCGCACAAAACACCCGGATTCTTCGCGGAAGCAGCATCATACGTGAGCAAAAGTATTTTGACATTTGTTTTTTTTACGAAGTGAAGAACGCTCTGTCGAAGATCAAGTTATGTGATTAATAGATTTTTAATACGTAAATTTCGACAGAATGCATTCTGGGGTTTTAATCATATGTGTGAATGGCATTTGTTTTTGTTTGTTGTAAATAATCTGTGTGAATGAGAAAGTATATGTCCATGTTTCGTGTATTGTGGGAAGAGAATTATCTATTTGTTGTTGTTTCTTTTGTTGCTGGGTTATGTCAATGTGTGCCGTCAGAGGCACCAGTGCTATTACAGCACTAGATATTGTGAATTGAAGGAAAATACGAGAAAAGAGGGAATTTGAATAAATTTCATGGCCACCTTTGGGGTCATGATTTGTAAAATCAATATGTGTTCGTAGTCATTCACGTAGCACTAGAACTGATCCACGCACGTGAGCGCAGTACCTTGCTCGCGTCTGTACAGACGCACCGCAGACCACGCCCAGGTGAGTCAAAAGGCCAGGTAAGCTAGCAGACGGGCAATTGTGAGTAGGAGAACGGGAAGATTATTATATGTGGCAACCCAACGCGAGGCTAGTGTTTGTTTGTTTGTTTATAAGAAGGGCTAGAGCAGGGCAATCTATTACAAGTAGCAGTTTAACGTGCCGGGCTTGTAGAAAGTATTACAAGTGGCCGCACAACGGTGGGCTCGGGCTAGGCCGGTGTACGGACACGCCGCCGCCGGCACCCGTTACAATATAAAAGGTGCATTTTAAGCATTTCTTGTTTTTACAATCAACTATAAAGTAGATGGTGGCACAACAGTACATACGTTCTCCTAATACTGGTAACAATTACGTAGGATTATAATTTCCAGAGTGCGGCAAATATTATCTATTACAAGTTAAACTTTTCCATTGAACAGTTACGTTGCAGCTAACACGCAGTATTCGGCCAACATCGCCTAGCGGATAGCCAGGTATTCCAAGTGGTTGTTGGTTAATCATAAACACAATCAAATTCCATATTATCAGAACACGAGTTAACTTGAGATTCAATTTATTAAAGAAATTTTATCAAAAATCAGTTCTTATTCTTATCTTTTCATCTGAGTTTTAGAAATAGATGTGCAAGTGCGGTGTCCGTCACCAATCCATGGGATTCCTCGGCATAGTAATATACACAAAGCAACGAAACGTTTAATAGAACGTGACCAATAATTCATTCTTCCCCTTCCCCAAGATCCTTAGAAAGTAGTAGATTACTGAGTAAATGTATACGTTCAAAACATTGTAATACAATCTCTTTGAGAGATTCTATGTTACAACGAAATAAATTAAGTCAGGCATGTCAAGGTCGCGGACAAGGTAACAAGCCTACTAGAGCTCGCGGGCACTGCGTCCAGAGAAATTGGCGAAATATTTAAAAGTAAGGATTGCACAAATTCCTCCGGAGTGAATGAACATCACAGGATACCTGAGCCATGACATTCTTTGGTAGAAGTTACGTGGCAGTTATTGGCACAAATTTAGCTATAATAATTCCCATTTTCTCTTTAAGGCAAATAAATGATCCATTAAAGTGAAATAAGACATCAGTCCGATTTCAAAATCTCAATTGAGAGTAATTTTTTTTAAATGAATAAAAATAATCTTGATTTTGCCATCCTGCTCACTTAAGAGTGATACAGATGCATGTACTTCCTACGTTAAGGTTAGAAGGTTTTGAAGAGAAATATTCTTGTCTATTAAAAGCACTGTCCATCCGTAAGCGATAATTGTTAACTTATAGACACTTGTTAATTTATTTTGCATAAATGCCAAATACAATAAATAAATGAATGATTTAATAACACAACATAAAACGAAAACAAGGAAAAACATATTCCTATCACTGAGCAAAGATGTTTATTTAAGGAAGAATTAAGTAAGAAAATAAACATCAAATAGTAATATGTAGTGAAGAATATAAACATAATACAATTCTCGGTTATTTGATACCAAAATTTGGCAAACATATTTTCGTTTAATGCTACTATTCGCCGCCTCACGCCGCTTCAGTTTGTGCATGTACACCCCTTCCTACGTTTTAAGGGGAAATGAGTGTGGAGTCAGGGGAAGTTGCCCGTGCCCGTAGGAGCGCCGGACTGCTCAGGTGGGCAAGTAGCTCGTGCGGGCGCGGTTTGACGTGCCTGCATTAAGTCAATATGTTAAGTGATCTTCTTACCGGGCTACGGAATGACAATTTTTTTATAGAAAGAATTCCAATAACATCCAGAAACTACCCGTTTTAGTTGAAGAGTAATCGGTTTACAGGTAAATTGTGTTTTTCAATGAAAATCAACAAAGCACAAGGGTAGACATTTTTTAAGTAGCCGTAGATTTATGTCAAAGTTGCTACCATACATCTATTACTGAAACATGATCTAATGTAAATGATGCCCTTGTAAGAATTGCTCTTAACCCTGAACATAAAACCAAAAACAAGGTATTTAAAGCTTTACTGTACATTTCATTATATTTACCTACAAAATTGTCAAAAAATTATTTTTATACTTTATTTATACTTTTTTTAGTTAACCTGTCTAAATTATTAATTCAAGACTCCGCACAAACGAAGTTGTGGGTACAGCTATTCAATATCTGCTAGAACGCAAGCCTCCTACATTACGAATTGCAGAATTCCTGTAGTGGCGCCAAAATCACTGACATTACTGAGCTAGTTTACTTGGTTCTAAAGATTATCTCTGCGAATCCTCGCCTGTCAATATTCAGAAACTGTTAATTTTCCGTCTCTGTTGCACTGTTGACCGTGGACTTCAGCCTTATCTCTTTGCGGTTTCGCACAAGCTGACCTCTGGGCCCAGGCAAACATGTTTGCAAGTGAACACTGCATGCGTTGAGCACGTCCTTTGTTTACAGCACTTCATTTCTAACCGTCACTTGTTTCTTTTGTATGAGGTTCTGTGGAGGACTATGAAGGATAAGTTCTACAAAGTACGTAGGTGTGAAGTGAAAGGATCACATAAGCATAGAAAAACGAATATGCATTTTTCATAAAAGTGATAGTTATAACGAAAACGAAGATACTAAATAAGAAACCCTGTGCATTTCACACTTACTCGTTTAAAACGTCTGTGATTTATTTCGAACTAGAAAACCTAATTATAAAGAAACGATCATGTATAAAAGATACATTTTGAGAGATTTTTCATAAATGTAATATTCACAAATGTTTGCCAATTCACTTCAGAAACCTTCACAAAAATATTGTATCATTACAATCCAAAGTATCACGCAATCTCAACGAAAAATATGTTTCTCTTCGTCCGGCAAAGAGAACCAGAGCCAGGCAGGCAGGCAAGAGGGCCAGGCAAACCTTTGTCCGTTGCAGTAAATTCTCGTAACAGTTGCATTAACTACTGGAAAAAATTCAAAACTTAAACAAGGTGCAAACATTCTTCATGTAACGTGTCGGCATGCCTTGTAATAAAGAATATCTGAAAAGAACACTTGCACACAACATTTGCATCTTTCATGATGTATTTTTATTTGTCTGAATGAGCAATAGGGTTGGTAATAAAAATTGTCTTAAATGGGAATATGTTAATTTTATTAACTAGCCCAGAGGTGTCCGTCTTACAAGGCTTCAAGTGTCGCAACTGAAACCTTTAATATGGTGTGGGCCATATTTATATTACTCGAGTGATACACACCTGACTTCTTTCTGTTGATCTCTGCAGTTTGCCCGGCTGCTCTGAAATGGAAGGGAGGATGGAACCATGCGCGATATCAGACCGAACCGCCCATAACGCTGGAAAACACATTGGGAAGAGTTTGATTTTGTGAATTTGCG
This sequence comes from Teleogryllus occipitalis, assembly GCA_011170035.1. NCBI lineage: Eukaryota > Metazoa > Arthropoda > Insecta > Orthoptera > Gryllidae > Teleogryllus > Teleogryllus occipitalis. The sequence continues at coordinate 5,845 of BLKR01013500.1, read as the reverse complement.
AGAAAAAATACGTAAATTTAAACTAAACTATTGTTACATTAACCCTTCAGTAGTCGCGTGGATTACTCTTGTAATTCAATCGTATTCATTCACTGTTTACAGCGAGAGTTGAAAAACTTTTGTCACGAACTTTTCTGTACCTTTCGTAGAAAGCCTCAGCTATCGAATTACAGCAAAATATGACTCAAGTGATAACTGCTGCACTAGTAATAAGCGCCGGAAACAGCTTGGATTACAATAATAATTCATGCGATCACTCGCGTTTCAGTTTCTGACCTAAGCCGACATCATGAATATCGCTGCAATCGATGCTCTGAATGTTTATGCAAAGTACTACAGTAGAGGAAGGTTGACCAGAAGGGGATTTCTAAAGGATCTTGCTTTGTCCATTATGAAACCAGAAATGAAAAAGATCGAGAGTAAATTTATGTCGACAGCAATAAGAACACGCGAGAGACTTCTACTGGAAAACCGAGAAGGGGCTAAGGGTTCAGCGGAGTCATCAAAGAGCAACGTAGGATGTTATCTCTGTGAATGTCAACGAAACAAGATCACTCGATAAGACTGCGCAAATTGTATCCAGTGAGTGTACCACATTCAGAAAATTTGTGAGATATTCATCTGATTTTATAATTAAAATACATTCGGAAAATAGACTCCAGATGATTGGGTCAAACTTCTTAATGTAATCATCGTAATACAAACTATAACAAGTTCACAACTCATATAGGGCACAGGAATTTTCAAAAATAAAAATCTACTCGCGTGTATTTGACTATATTTGTTTAAAGGCATAACACGTGACTTTTTATGTAATCATTCATAGAAATGGTAATATGTCAACCTTCTATTAAATTATTTAGTATTTTGTAAATGTTCAATGTTTTAGATACCATTATTCGTCCATATTTTAACCAAAAGACGATTTGTTTGTGTAGTATTCTTAATAAGAACTTTTAAAAAATCTATACTAATAAAACTGAATTCCATGACATGTAATGGACATCGATTCCACAAAAGGAGTGTATGAACTGATATGGAAAATTAGGCTATTCTTTAGGATTTGACGCAGTGTCCTTGCAAAGTTTGGTAAAGATTAATTCTACGCAAATATAGAAAATAAATAAGTTAAATAATATACTGGTAGATGTACCACGATCATAATTTTTCACCTGTCGCTACGAGAGAGGTTCCTAATATATTCCACCAGAGGCCAGCAGCGATGCGGTAGAACCGCAGTGTATGCATAGCCGTACCGTTCACTGATTGCGATAAAACTTTGTCAACATATTGCTTGCACTTTTAGGAAGAATATAGGCATAATACAATTACTGCAACTCCGCTAGATGGCGCTGCAGCACAAAATGCCGCTTTATTCAAATGCAATTTCCAATACGCCTGACCTTCATTGTTGCTGAGCATTGCCGTGTGACGTGGGGCAACATCGAGGACAGGAGGAGCGAGCGGCACAAGATGGAGAAAGGAGAGGGAAAAGAGAAAGAGAGGGGAAAGAGGGAAAATAGAAGGAAAGAGGGAAAAGGTAAGGAAAGACAGAAAAAAGAGAGAGATAAGAAAGAGGATAAATAAGAGGGAGAACAAAAGAGAGATGAGGAAAGAGAGGGAGGAGGGGAAGAGATAGGTAAGGGAGAAAAATCGAGCGGAGAGAAAGGGAATAAAAGAGAGTGAAAGAGAGAGGAAAAAGAGGGAGAGAGGGAAAAAGTAAGTGAGAGAAAGAGGGGGGAAAGAGAAAGAGATAGAGAAAAGAGAGAGGGAAAGAGGAAAAATAGAGTGGTAAGAAAGAGAGGAAAATAGAAGGTAAAGGGAGAAATAGTTAGAGCTAAGAAAAAGAGAGAGAGGGGGAGAGAGAAAAAACGACATTTCTACAATTATTCTTCTGCGGCAGCAACGCGCCAGGTAGACCCTAGTGGCTTCCAATTGTAATCCATGCGACCACTCGCGTTTCAATTCTGAGCGCGACTACCGAAGGGTAAAGGGGGTGTTCACTTTGGCAGGGCGTGGGCGTTAAGCGCACAATGTTCTCGCCCGACATGGATGAAAGGGATTTCACTTTTGCCAAAATACCTTTCGCGAGTCACAATCAATGGCACCTCGGGCTGCCTCTTGGACAACCCTGAAACACATGGCATTGTTCGGTCATTCATTTATCTCTATCATCTATTAGATACCCGGCATTGCTCGGCAATTTTTGCGTTATAATGCCTCTCACCAACACCAATAACGACACTTTCTTCGCGTGTTGAGGTGGAAAGCGTAAAGTGCAATGAATTTTACAATTTCTTTCAAGTGTTTGACGAAATTTACGTTTTGTTTTTGTTAACTGTTGGCATTTTAAAATCAGACTGAATTACATTTATTTCGAACATATCAGGGGGCATTGTCAATGTTTCTGAATATTTTGGATCGAAATATTTGAATGATGAATTGAAATCTTTGAACGAAATCATTAAAAGATTTCATTCAAAGAGAAGAAAATAAATTCTATTGGAGAGGAAATAATTTTTATCAATTCCCGCCATGTCCACCTATTTCTATTTCTGGTGCACACTCGCGCCTCTCTTCCTTGTACTGTTTTCACCCCAACAATCCCGGTTTACTTCACTCACTTTGTAACTAAAATAATGAAGACATCTGGACTCAAAAAAAAATTAAATAGTTTACTCATGTCTATGCTTTCTGCAGGATCGTACTAATACAATTAAGTACACTTCCCTTCAAAAATCATCCATTCTTTTACCGATTTAGCATTAAAATTTTACATCATGATTATTATTTCACTTTGTATACAACTCAAAATAGTTATATATGACATTAGTGGTAAAAGTGACATTTTATATTGTGAGGACAGAAAATAAAATAGAAAAATAAAAAGCTTTTTCCCACGTATGTAATACAGTTTTTTAGACCGTCTTATCGATTTTCCTTTTATTTTAATTCAATTATACAAATAATTTATTTGGATACTATGTTACGTAAGTTCAGTAGTAACTGATAAGTTCAGACGAAAGTATCTTGTTTTCTTTGTTGCATTCGCAGTTTTATCTGAACATTTGAACATCGACTCACTATTAACACGAGTGCTAAATTTATACTTTTAGCACGCTGTGCATTCCCTAAAAGTAACGTTAATTACTAGTGGCTGTCTAAAAACAATTTTGTAATTTTTTCAAAAAAACACATTTTGTGGTAACATTTTGAATCGCAACTGCGATATTTTTTTAAACTTAGTCGTTCAAAAGTATTTTTGACAAATTGCATCGCTCTCGTTTTTGTACAAGGACGCGTCTTCACTGGCGACGCAAATTTATGTCAACTACTGCCGCATTGTTTCTACAAAGTATCTATTTGTGTTAACAGGCATTTTGTCGACTTCTGTACGTTACTAACGTTCGGATTCACTGTCGTGCAGTAATTCTAATAATTCGTCTTTTTGTCTGTTATCTTTGCCTTAGAACCGCCAGCTCGCATAGAATCCCCTTGCACGAGATGTATAGTTCCATTTGGAAAAAAAGAAAGTTCCTTCAGTATCTCGTAAAATACAAATGGAAATGAATGCAAGTACAAACTAATCCCAGTCCCTCACGCGCTTCCGTGAAAACTGCATTTCAATAAATTCAACCGTTCAGAAACTACAGCAGATGCTAAAGTAACGTGGCTCATACTGTATATTGCTTATTATATATATAAAATTAAAACTTCAAAAAGTACATTCAACAATACTCAAAAATATTTATTTAATTCGTATGATTAAATTTAAGTAAAATTACCTCGCACTAACATTGCAAATCCGATGATTAGTTTGGGCGCAATCCATTCAACAAATAGATGAGGTAGACGCAAGGGTTTTTTCATTTTCCCCTCTCCAGTAGCCGTGGAGAGGCGGGAATGTATTCAGAGATTGAGAGTACGTTTTCGCTTCAGCCTATGAGGCTTTTGAAGCTTGCTGAAGGCGATATTTTAAGTAAACTACTTATATAAACTTATAACTAATGACGGTCGTTTCTTTGGGCTTACTTTAGTTCCATTAAAAAAATTTCGTTGGTATTTAAAAGTTCTTTATCTATGTTATGTCTTCATCATGGTATTCTATTTCTTTTTTTATTTCATTCACACTCTCATTCATTCTTAATGTATATGTACAACTCATTAATCACTCATTCATACATCACTACACTACACTAATATACACAGGGGGACGGAAGATGGCACCGAGGCGTCAACGCGACTTCGTTCCAGCCACCGGATTTCCGCGCGAATAATATTCCGCATCGAGCGCGTATGAAGTGTTCCGCGTGCTCGGCCGCACGCAGCGCCGTGCGCTCACGTGCGTGCCAGCAACGGGACATCCGCGCGGGAATTGGAAACGCCCAGTCGCGTGAGTCGATGACTCGTTGGCGCTCGTTGACTAGCCGGAAACGGCGTGTGACGAAAATTGTCATTACTTCATGCCCTTGATTTCATGCACAGAAGCTTACTACGAATGAATAGGCTTTTTTGTCTTAATTTAAAAGGTTTCGGAAATGTCGAGCTAGATCATAAGAGAGGGAGTCATTGAGCGGGTGAAATACAAATTACGTAGTATTTGTAAGCTAATGCCCCTAAACTCCTTTTTTGTATTTATATCAACTGACAATGACAAATTGTGTGACATGACCGATTTATCATTGCATATGCGAGTTCACATATATGAGATCAAATATCTTTCCGTAAATACAGAACTTAATATATCACTTGCTTGTACTTCTTGCACTAAAAATGTTAACAATCTTGTATACAACAAAATAAGTCTGAATAAAGCAGGAAAAATCGCCGATTATTTGACAGAAAAGCTGTCTTTTGTAGGTTCCTCGCCCCCCTAAAAAGTGAATTATTCATGCTCCTATACCTAGTAAATTATCTTCTTTTATAATCAATCAACGTCATAATCAATAATCGTCATAATAAATAATCGTCGTAATCAACGTTTCACGGGTTCTTAATACCAAAAACGTTTTCCTCAATACGACTGTCTCTTCCGTCCATATTTAAACAACACTTAACGCCCAAACCCTACACAGGATTGTCACCAAAATGGATATTCTCCGATTGATCTGGCTAATGTCGTGGTCCCTTATATTTAAAACGGATATTTTAATATTTGGCATTGAAGCTCCAAGAACATTTTCGGAATTTTCTCAAAAATGGATACGATTCTTTTATATATTTTTTTCTGGAATAAATCAATTGATTGATTGATTGTTAGTGATTCCGGACGCGTCAGCTACTGAGGTCATTATTTCCGTAGGTTTGGTACATGTTTTTCATTGGGAAGTGGCGGTGGTCCTCCGCTTCTGGATGGTGAGATCCGGCGCCGACCTACCGTCGACAAGCGAGGTTTTCCCTAACCAGGTATCTCCCACCAGCGGGGCACCGCTTCAGTCGGGACAAGTTCAAAGTCCCCGCCCGGACACCCGGCAGGTGTGGCAGTGTAGCGCATGTTAGTGTTATAATGTGAGTGTGTGTGTGTGTGTGTGTGTGTGTGTGAGTGAGTGTAAGGGGTGAGGATAGGACAATGATGAGGAAGGAAAGATCGCGCGTGGTCTGTGGCCCGTTTGTTAGGGTACTGCTCCGGCATTCGCCTGGTGTTGATCGGAGAAACAACGGACAACTACCGATCAGAACAGCCGGCCGCTTCAATTCTCCTCCTGACAGCGACTGAATTCGACCTAGCTGAAAAGCTAGTGTCGAAAATCCTACCGCCGTCGAGACTCGAACCTAGGACGCCCGGTCAGAGGCACTGCAGTTCTGGAATGAAGGTGCACGCAGATAAAAATAACGCTGAGGGGAT
>BLKR01013499.1:0-10947 GCA_011170035.1 Teleogryllus occipitalis | reverse complement strand
TTTATCTGAAAATTTCAAAAGCACGAGTGGTAGTTACTACGACTATTACACGAATCAAATACCGTCCAGCAGAGTTCCAAAATGCGCCAAATATTGAAAACAACTGCAAGCTATAATAAAATCAAAGGCGTTAGGTTATAGAACATATGCAGTTTATTGGCCATCGACATTGTGATCGATGTATTCCGACTCCTAAGAGGGATGAATCACAGCATATGATTGTGCAGTGGGGAGAAGCGGTAAGAAAAATCGGAAAAAAAAAAAATGATGAACTTTTTCAGATACACCGTTCTGATTGGGCCATTTTGTATGTAGGGTTAAACAGTATTGGTTTTAATTTCACGAGTGAAATAGTCATACTAATATATCACTTGTTACTTTCTCGCATACTACTTACACAGTATAAAGGAAGTATTGTAATACTGAGGGGGAAAAGGCGTATTTTCGGTAGGAAAATAGTGTAGAGCTGTAATACAGTAAAATGTATAAATGTTGTAATACGATGGATAAATCTTGTTCTAATCCGTATGTAGTAAATTACTTCCTCTAATACATTGAGTAGAAAGAATCCACGTTTTGTTATTGCTTGATAACGAAAATTTGTTTTACAGCAAAACGCCTGTCTATCTGTCTGTGAACAACACTAGCGACTACACCACAATCAGGATTTTCTCCAAAATCGATATTGCCCCATTGAACTTTCAGATGACTTGGTTCCTTGAATTTGAATTCGATATTTTTTGGTAGTTCTTTACAAGAAGTCTTTATATTTTTTAAAAAGTTCTAAAAAATGATTGCTTTTAAAATAAATTTTCCTGTCAAAGTAAAGAACGAAGAATGGCGTTGGTCCCATTTTCGTTTAACTCTCTGAATTTTAGAAAATTGCAAAAGTTCAACTTTTTTGGCGTCTTCCTACTACAATAACGTCGAAGATAGTGATTTTCTCTTAATGAAATCTAATAATGAAGAATGAAATAAAAACAATTTTAATAACGGATCTAATTTTCTTGTTAATTGTTTTCTGAAATAGTGTGAAGTATGCATTTAAGACTGGTGCAAGATCCATTTTTTGTGATCCTCTCAATTTCCAAAATTGCAAAAAATACCATTACAAAACTATGATATTGCTGAGAGAGATTTTTAATTAATTAAATCTGTTATTTAAAATAGATATAAATACGATCATATAATTTTTTAAAAAATATGAATAATTTCTTGGAAATTTTTGCGATCATCGAAATTGAATATTTGTATTCCCCGCGCTTCATTTGCTAATGTTTCAAGAGATATCAGTTCGCAATCTGATAATTCACTTGTATCATGTGTTTCACGAGATATCCATTCGCAATTGAATGAGTTTTACAAGTGATGGCTGAGATGTCTAATTATGAACAGAAATTGCGGTATTGTAATATTATCTAACAGTTATTAATGCTAGAAATTATGAACTGTCGTAGCACCGCACGTTAAAAATGCCATAATTAGCTTCATAAAACAAAGGCAATAGGTTAATACTTCGTCAAGTGACATTGTATTGATAATGAAAACTTTCTGGGAATAATTGATGAATGTAAAATAAGTATTTAGGGAAAAAATGGATAACGAATTGCCTTACCTTAGGAGATTATTACAACTTCGATTTACTACGTCTGAGTACACTGAGTTTTGAAAATTAACTTTCATCATGTAGAAAATAATATGTCTGACAGTACGAGAAGACAAAGATTGGGATTGGACGTTTACCATTTATCCAACACATGGCGCGGATGCGTATCAGTATGTATACTAAAGTTTATGTACAAATATTCCTTAGTGACCAAAGTTACCCACTTTTGGGTCTACGTATGTCAAATTCGAAGAGCCCTCTAATGATTTACAGAAGAAATATGTTTTCGAAAACTCATTTTTTTATTAATCGATTTTCAAGGCAATGTGTGAATATAAGTACTAAAATTAGAGTTCTTGCCAAATGTTTTTCCTCGATGTCTATTTTTGTGTCTAAAATAATGTTTTTATTATTAACCAATTTTCAAGCCAATGAGTGAATAAGTTCCAAAATCGGAGCTCTTGCCAAATGTTTTTTCCTCAATGTCTCGTGCAAAATAATTTTATAGTTCATAATATGTTGTTAGATAATTTAAAACCTTAAGTCCCCTAAATTCCTTTTCCAGTGCATTTACATCAATTAAAGAACCAGGGATTTGACAAATTACATCTACATAAGATGAGTGGTAACTTCTGTTACTGACGTAACTTCATAAGATGTTTCATAGTGGCTTATAATGTTCTTTCTTACTAACAATGCTAAGCGTTATTAATTGCGTTCAACGTCAGTAACTAACAGTTCGATACGTAGGGCTTATTCTTTTAATAGTCTCTGTAGTACGATGTTGCTCGTGATAGCCGCCTGACGTCTTGTGGCGTGTTTTGTTTGCACTACTATGAGATAATTAGATCTGAATATGAAAATAGGCCACAATTTCTAAATGTAATGAGCACATTGTATTTACTGCTGTATAACTTGGTAATATACTATTCCGAATAAAAGTTACCCATGAAATATCTGTATAAAAAGTACAATTTTATTAAAGATATATTAATATAACATTGAAAGCTTCGAATTAGCCTTCACATTATTTTTTCTACAATTAATTTGTAACACTATACGAACAAACATAACTATTAGATCTAAAAAATGGGATTTTACACTTCTTTTTGAAGAAAATATTTATTAATAAAGGGTAGACTTGCAGGAAGAAGAGTAAAATTAATAATTTATCTTTATGGGGTCTGGAATAACAATGATAAAAGTTTCAAGAACGATTAATGCAAAATTTCAGGAATTTTGGCTGCGATAATATAAAACATATCTACAGATTTATTTCTAAAGAATGAAACTTGTAATGCAAAACAGAACAATACTAATAAATGCGATGAGAGGCTAAAGAAAAATTATGAAACTGAGGTGAAATAGACAAATAAACATGAATGAACGTATTTCAACTAAAATGAACAAAATCGTGGAACGAAAATTCTTAACATTTACAAAACACTTTTATACTTGGAGTGATAGAAAAAGTTTAGACTGCAACTTGTTCAAGTGAGAACCCAAAATCGTTTTCAATTTCTTTCATAATCTTTTTATAAGTTTATGACAACTTGGAAAGGTAGTTTTTAAAACTTTCGAAATATTACTAAATATCGCTCTACAAATCTGGAAGATGATTGCATGCATTTATATAATGATTGGAGTTGCTGATGATCTAGATGTTATAAAGCTATCTTAAACAAATAAATTTAAAAAAAACTGAACGATTCATAAGTTTAATGTTTTTGTAGTGATGGAGTATGATTTTCGTAGTATGGAGTGATGGAATATAAAATTGAAAGAAATTGGTAAGTAAACGAAAAACTATTGGGCATAGTCAATCTGAGGGGAGATCCTATTAATTAAACGACGGTCAACGCCAATAATAATAATAATAATAATAATAATAATAATAATAATAATAATAATAATAATAATAATAATAATAATAATAATAACAACAACAACAACTTGAATCAACTATTATTGATGTACATAACCTTACTGAATACATGAAAGTTGTGGCTAATGAGGAGGAAATTCATTAGCACGTTCGTTTCAAGGCATTTATTGCTCCGTGGGAAGAGGACGAAAGGTTCAGCCGATGCAAAACATGTTTAGGGAAGTTGCCAGCGCTGCCCCTCGCCGTCCATCCCACCGCGCACAGTCATATTTTGGCGTCGAATGGAAGGCGCCAGTGAAATCGGGAAATGGACAAATTATATTATGAGGAACGTTTCAGTTCAATCAATCTCTAGTTCTGTCTCCGTCATTCCCGGTTCCCCTTTCCCCCGTCCCAAAACAGTTTTGCGCACCGCGCGGCGGCGGCGGCGAATTCGCAGAAATACTGACCAACCGGATATTGGGTTTTAGCCGCGTGATCGATCATGTCACGTCGCTCGTATGTTTGGAGTCGCGTTTTGGAATTTTAATTTGTCGGAAGCGCGAAGCAGAGCGTTTGGGGACTCCGCGGCCCGACCCTCCCCCCTCACCCTCCCCCCGGCCGCTGGCGCTGCCCGCCTTCGCGCAGGTGCAAAATGGCCGGCAACTCGCCCACGGCTGTTGCCTGGGGTTTCAGTGAACCGTGAACTTCGTAAATCAAATGTCGGCGGTTTGTTGGGTGAACGGGGTTTGGCAAGGGCGAATAATAATAGTGTATAAAACAGGAGTAGTAACTAACAATACAAACTTGCCATAAGCTTGCATCAAGCTTAAGAACATGAGAAAAATCTGAAGAATAATGAAGAAAAACGTTATTGGTGATATTGAAACACTCACTTAGGTGATATATTTGTCACTGAATGATATCAGAACAGATCAGAAGAATAGAAAACACTTCCTACTCCATTTAATCCTACATATTCATTAAATTGTGAGATGGATTTTATCAATATTAGAAAAAAAATGAACTTGAACACTTTTTTTATCAAGAATTTGACTAGTGATTTGAAAAGAAATTATTGAGACATTTTGGAAATTGTCTTTTTCAAGCATTTCAATTTCTGCTACATTTAGCGAACTCCTGAAGTTGTTACTTCCCTCTGAAATCTTATTTTAGTTTCAGATCTTAATTAAGTTAGACTTTTTGATATCTTTAGATTTACGTTTTATTTTTCAGAATCGTATTATCGAGTCATTGATTGTATGATGTTACATAATTTTTTAGAATTTCATTAACTACGAAACTAGCCAACTTCGTGATAACTTTTCCAAGAGATTCTGGAGGCTTCTTAAAAATGAGTCTTTTCTTCAAACCTTAAAAATGTTGGGGAGAGATCCTTGATTGGTACAATTTTCTGACGTTATCCCGCATACACGTCTAGAAACGTCTTTATTTTTAATTAAATTTCATTTTACAACATCATATTCATGTCATGTATAGTTTAAGCCCTTTAAGAAGCCTCAGAAGCTCTTAAGAACCTCCGGCTCGGCCAATAATAATATTAGTGGGAACATTTTCAGCAAATATCAATGTCTAGAACTATAACACTTGATGTAGTAATCATATTAATCAGGTGTCTGTATCAACATCTCACTACAAAAAATTCACATATAATACATGTAAATTATTTTACAACACATTGCCAGAAGACATTACACGATCAAATTCGATGCACATGTGTTCGAAGTAAAATATTTTCTACTGCATAATTGTATCCATGAAATTAGAGACTATATCTAACATCAAAAAGCAAAGTTAAATTAATATTAGCAGTGATATTTAATGTATAATTTTTTTGGAACTGTATAATTCTAAACAATCCGTAAGAAGTACGTACGACGGCTTCTGGGTCAATGACCCCCATCTCGATCGAGTTTTTCGTCCAGTCCCCTGATCCTTTGAGCAAATGCTGAAATGACCCCTTGTTTTGCTTCTGGACATAAATGTTCTTTCAAATTACTTGCGGACATCGGATGGATAATTCGTTTCGTAGGAAGAAACTTTGACTTTTCTCACATTATTGATCTTAATGATTATGTCACAATGAATTTTCCAGGCTGCTTCGATTTATGTAAATTTTTCTTATAAACGAGCCGACACTTAAGTAACGACAAATCAAAATGGATTACAAGGTAAACCAATATTTCTTCGCGACACTTTTCTCCGGACCGTTAAAGACAAGTCTCCCACAAGTGGTACTCGACGAATATCCAGTGACCGCTGGACCTCGATTAGCCAAGACGCTCGGCGAATATTCGCTTATATTACTTTGATAAGTCACAGATAGGGCTTCCCCTCGCCTCGGACAGGGCGTGCACGGAAAGTTTAGCGCCCGGTAAAGAGGACGAAACTCACCCTTCCTACTCGGGACTCGACGAGCGGAATACGGCGAGTACCGCAAGACTGCAAGTGGTGTCATATTTATACAGGGAAATCTTACAAAGATGTGCTACTGTCACTCTCTTCCAAAATTATGTCGCGTTCTCCGATTCGCTAGATGCTCGAGTTCTCTCCAGTCGATTGCTGTGCGTTGGAACGCGAAATTTCCCAGCGTGGGACGCATCACGTGATGTTGTTGACAGGCGGCGAAACACATTCTTCAAAGAACGAAATTTCCCTCATAAATGAGTCAACTTTTAGGTGAAGATTATAAGGAAACTTATGGCAAAACAATTTTTTCTTTAATCTACGTAGCGTACGTTGTGATATCCCTCACCACACTACATTCCATTTAGTTTTACATAGAAATCATGCAAAGAAGTGCTACTATCATGAGTTTCCCAAAAGTTAGCCCGCATTTGCCGAGATCTGGTTCCCAGTCTGCTCCAGTCGATTGCCAGCTGAGCGATTACAGACAGTCAATGTGTTGAAACGCGAAATTTCACATCGCGGGACGCATATTGTAGGGCGGCAAAACGCATTCTTCAATGAACGAAATCTAAAATTCCCCTGATAAATAAGTCAACTACAGGTAACGATTGTAAGGTAACGACATTGATAACAAATTCTTCTTCAATCTCACAGCGCACGTTGTGCGCCACGACACACTATATTCCGTTTCGGTTGGTTGGTTAGTGATTCCGGGCGTGTCAACAGCTTAGGTCATTAGTACCGTAAGTGTAGTGCATGTTTTCTCATCGGAAGATGGCGGTGATCTTCCTCACTGGATGGCGAGATCCGGCGCCGACCTACCGTCAGCTAACGGGGTTTCCCTCTAACCAGGACTCTCCCACCAGCGGGGCACCGCCCCAGCCGGGACAAGCTCTAAGCTCCCAACCGGTCTACCGGAATATGTAGTGGTGTAGTGCATGATAGTGTATGTGTTTGTGTAAGGGGAGAGGATGGGACAATGAAGAGGAAGGAAAGATCGCGCGCGGTCCATGGCCCGTTTGTTACGGTACAGCTCCGGCATTCGCCTGGTGTTGATCGGAGAAACCACGGAAAACTACCGATCAGAGCACCCGGCCGCAAGAATTCTCATCCAGACAGTGACTGAATTCGACCTAGCTGAAAAGCTAGTGTCGAAAATCCTGCCGCCATCAGGACTTGAATCTAGGACCTCCCGGTCAGAGGCGCTGCAGTGATATTAGTTAATACACTGAGCTACCGCTCCCGGCATATTCCGTTTAGTTTTGCATAGAAATCTTGCAAAGAAGTGCTACCATCATGCATTTCCCAAAGTTGGCCCTGATTCCCGGAGATGTGTTTCGTAGCGTCCGCCCCAGTCGATCGCGGCCGTGTGCGTGTCAGAGCGCGGAGCTTCCCATCTCGGGCTGGAGCACGCGGCGTTATTGACGTTTGACGGGCGGCGGCGGCGGCGTGCCTGGGGCCGGGGGCGGCAATGGCGGCGGCGGCGGCGGCGGCCGCACGCGGGACTCGTCGTTGCCGGTGCACCGCCGCGCGAAAACAATCCCAATGCCGCCGCCATTTCGCGGGCAATTACCTCCAATTAGCGGCCATGTTTGCGGTGGCCGCAGCGCCCGGCTCGCGCCCGGCACTGCCGCATCTGCCCTGCCCCCTCCTGCCCCCCTCGCCCTGCCCGCTCATCGCCTTGTGGCCCGGGCGTCGCTCCCGCCTGGCCCCTCCGCTGCGTGGGCGTGGGCGTGTGGGTGGGCGTGGGCGTGTGGGTGGGCGTGGGCGTGGGGGTGGGCGTGTGCGTGGGGGTGGGCGTGGGGGTGGGCGTGGGGGTGGGCGTGGGGTGGGCGTGGGCGTGGGCGTGGGGGTGGGCGTGGAGGTGGGCGTGGGGGTGGCCGTGGGGGTGGGCGAGGGGGTGGGCGTGGGCGTGGGCGGCGTGGCGTTGGACGGCGCCGAGGGAGGGCCGCGGGCGCGCAGCTGTTCCCACGCGCACGTTTCCTTTTGGAGCATTGCGCAAGGCGAACAAATGTTACTTAACCCCAAATCCCCACTCGATCAGAATTCAAAAAACATCTATGCATTCAAAATGCATATCAATGCTATCAAAATGCATCTATGCATTTCTCATAAAAGTTTGCTGATCTGGACCGGAGTTAGAGGTACCATTCACCTTTCATTAAGCGTTGTATTAGAATAACGTTCAGAAGTTAGCACCTAAGTCAACTATATATTCCTGAAGTCGACGAATACTGAACTAAATTAAAAAAAGTCAATGATGTTCTTGGAAGATGCCCCCAGAACAAGTCGTGTACAGTGTCTTTTGCTATATTCACATTTGGAAAGGTAAACTAAGGTGATATAAAATATATATCCGCTTTGAAAGTATAATTGAATAGGTCGTCTGATAACGTGTGTGTGTGTGTGTGAAAATGGTGTTTTCGTCTTATGTTTTATTTGTGCTTTGAAAGTTCATAGAAAAAAGTAATTTGAAAAAGTAAAACTTGCCTATGACAGAATCTGAGTGTTACTTCAAAGTATTTCCGTTTTGACAAGTTTTGTCTTATAGAGGATTGCCAAAAATTCACCTTATAACTGAAGTACAGTATTTTCGATGTAAGTCTGTTAGTGAAACAAAATAAAGAAAACAAAGTGTAATTTATCAATAAAAAGATTGCAGGAAATAAAAAATCAACAAAACACAGGGAAAATATAGGACAAGTATTTATTACGCATTTTCTTCTGTTGTGGAAAGGTTTTTCGCTCAAGCTGTACAAGTATTTTGACACACTAGCACTCAACTTTCCTACGCTATAGCGAGCGTTCACTAAATTGAGCGAGCACCAGCGTTCACTAAATTGTATGGTAAGCCCCTCGTCAATTCTATCACTGCCAGGCTATGATAACAAGAAATTAGCTATTGATAACCCTAGTACATTAAGTAATCCCAAATGTGTTTTGGTTGCTATCACAGAAAAAACCTATTTTTAGAAAAATATTTGAGAATCTTCTGGATAAATCCACCGAAATATACACGAAATTACAAAAGGATAAAGGATATTCTGACAATACACTTCAAAGGATATTTCCAAAAATATCGAAAGAGAAACGAACAGAAATATTATAAGCTGATTAACTTGTTTGATTGATGTTTTTTTGTAATGTCCAGGCACTTTAAGATTAATCCATTGGACCACCTCTGATGTGAATGAAATTGCTTTTGTAGGAGGGGTGGCACTCCATAGGTTCCCATCCCAGTGATTTTTGACATCCGTATTAGCCGTTTGTGAGAGCTACCGCAACGCTCAGGGGAAATTTTTGTTCATTATTTGAGGCGTTTCCTGTCTAACCCATTAACTGCCAATTTTTTTAAAATCTCAATTCTGATAAAATTTGTTGCCTTTCCCATAATTAATGAATAATGTAATAATAATACACAATTTTTTTGCAAATTAACTTGTTTAGGAGCTTTTATATCAATGGTCCCCAAATGAGGACCATGGCAGATATAATGTACAAAGACCTTCAACAATTCTTTTTACTTCAAACATATTTATTATTAAATATTTGTAAAATTTGAACATTATAAGTAGCAGTACAGTGCAAAATAAACTGAATAGTGTATTTTTTCAAGTTTTTTGATGCTTGTCAAAACTTTTTATTTAGTGTGCCATTCCCTGGTACATTCAATATGAAGCCCGACATTGCACAAAGGACACTGCTTACGAACTTTTTTTCTTACAAACTCCACATTTCCTCTGTTTTTCATCTTCTGTGCGTTCTAAATATTATGCTCCTGCAAATCTAAGCTCCACAGGGACACGAGAAATTGAAGACTTAGTGAAAGATGGTCTGCCTTTGTTTGTGGGATCAGAACAAGATGATACGCACAAATATGCACAGGCAATTTTCCTTCTGAAGTCCAAAAGAGATATTTGGCCCATTTACCATACAGTATAACACATATGAGTTTACAACTGCGATATCCATTATATTTGTAAATAGTGGGAAGTACCACTTTTTTCCACGAATGCGGATTCTGTACTTTTGAATGTTCCAGTCAAGCTTATCGACACCGCCCATATATTTGTTATATTGCGATATCAATCTAGGCTGTTGAATAGTCATTTGCTTTTTCTCAGCTCTAGACCATCTTTTAGCCTGACTGAGAGGCAGTATATCTTCATGGTTGCTGAGCATTATGACGCAACTGTTTTTTCATATTACACCCAACACTCGATTTTGCTTGTCAAAACGATAATCATATGCCCCTCTTTCTTCGGTCTTCATTTCCCTTTCTTTCATTATTGGGCTATTATATTCTTTCTATTTGAACTGCACTGCTTATCCTTTATACATTTCACTTCATTGCAATTTTCACTATAAGTGTGATGAATTTCAATCAAACCAGGAGTTTCAGTAGATGTTGTATCTTCTAGAAAATTCTCTTCAATATTTTCATCAGTCAAATCATCAACTTTTTCTGGCGGTAATTCGACAATATCTATTGTTGCACCATCATCTTCATCAGACACAATAAACTCAGGGTCATTAACAATGTCCCCCACTTCTTTTAAAGTTAGAAAAACACTGGAATGTGTGGAATTCATGTTTCTGGAAGTATAAAGGGTCAATATTATCTCTTGTCTTATCGTCACCAAAGTACGCCGCATGTGCCATGGTCCTCAAATGAGGACCACTCAACAAGATGAATTTTAAAGTCAGTGAGTAAAAACACAACTAATATTAACATTTAAATTTGTTGAATTATATCCATTTTCACTTTATTTAATAGTTTTAACTTTTAAATATTAATAATTCATTACTAAACAAAAACACAAATACTGTTAGAAAAATTGAAGTCAAATTTGCTGCAGAGTTTTACCTTTACTTCAATATAAAGAATACTGAGCTCCGTCAAGTGTCACTGACAATGTAACACTGATCGTAAATCACGATACCACTATGTAAGCTACTTATATGACCAACAATGGCATACAGTATGACGTAACAATGAAAAAGTCCTTAGGTCCTCAAATGAGGACCATGGCAGTTAATGGGTTAA